>JASVEL010011796.1:0-12606 GCA_032618575.1 Nicotiana noctiflora
CATACGTGCGAAATCACTATATTCAAGAAATTACTACACTAAAAAATCTATAAACCTTTTTGGTTCATAATCTTATAATCAGATTATAAGCTACTACCAATCTCAAATTGTAGTTACAGCAGCAAGCAACATAATGCATGGAATTTCTAAATAGTGCACCAGCTCTCAAGATTCGGAAAAGACAAATAGTCGCACCAACTAGTAATAAGCTCATACAAGCAGAATTCAATTTCAAAACACGGGGGAAAAACTTCATCTACTCACAACAAGCTCTAAATAATTTGGTAGTTCACAATTAAACATCAACCTCCAGTCGCTCTCACAAATTCCCTCAATAACAAATCAACAAGAAGCTCGACTTATGAACTCAAACTCAATCAATTCCAAAGAACTAAAGATGAATTTCAGTCTTCAAAGCATGTATATTGACTAAGACTTTGTATCAATCTAAGAGTTGAAATTATATTTATTAGTATCAGTGTCAACTTAGTACCAACACGGTTACAAATGCGCATCAATTGTTTAGTATAAATTTCTAGATCTTATTGGATAAAGAATATTCATTTTCTGCAGAGGATCTTAATGGTTTACTAGAGTATTTATGTGATAGGAACTCATAACTAGAAAGAAGCAAATTAACAGCCTGTATCACTCCCAAAAACAACAACAACAACAACAATAACAATAGCAGCAGCCTGCAACTTTGAGCTACCATAGGTGAAATTTCTAATCTTAAAGAACTGACATCATGAGCTTAATATATGTTCCATATTTGGCAACGAACCGAGAACTTTAAGAAGAAAAAACTTTAATCCTACATCCAAGTCATTAAATACTTACGCACATAGAGCACCTCCTCATTTTGCATGGCCATCAATCTTAGTAATAATCATGGCTCCAACTGCAACACTTTGCTTAAATGCTTGAGCTTGATCAAAAATAACTTGTTCGATACTACTATCCATAACAAATGTCACGAGATCTGGTTTCTGGGAAAATGATAAGATTAGCATCTAATGAAAGGAAAAAAGAAGAGTAAAACATACCGTTGCTTCAGAAACTTGCCGTATCTCTTCAAAAAGAGCTGTTTCTTATTTGTGGCGCCCACTGGTATCCATAATTATTAGATCATAATTTTCTTTCTTAAATATTTCTACACTGTCCACAACTATTTTCACTGGGTCTGATTCGTATAAGGAAAGCAGATCTTCTTCTGAATGATCTGTTAAATCAATGATTAACCAGATCCAGAGTATTAAAGCAGTATTCAAAGCAACCATCAAATTCTGTACAAGTGCTATAACTAAAAAGTGTATATAAAACCTTAAACAGTGGAAAAAAGTAACCTTGAACTCACTAAAAGACTCATTTGAAGAAACCAGTCAAATCCATTTGATGACGTGTTAAAAAAAACCCGGAATAGCTATGAACCAGCAAAATTAGAAAAAAATATGGATATCTATGTTCCCATTGAATATGAGCCTTAGATTCACGCCCAATTTTTTGTAGTGGAAGCAAAAATCTCATATTATTGAAGATTAGAGAAAGTGGGAGAGTTTGATAGAGCGAGAGAGAATGTGAGTATGTAAGCAAATTTATGCCCTAGATAAACTTTAACTTTAAAAAGACATAGCGATGGAAATAGCGACAGAAATCATGCTGTCGCTAATAATAATTTGGGCAAAATTATTTTTACAAATCTAGCAACGGAATTTTTATCGCAATTAAATTTAGAATGTTTTATTAAGTAAAATAAATGCAACGACAAAGATTTCTGTCCTTAAATCCGTTGCTATTTGTTAATAATTTTTGTCGCCCCACTTTCGTCTCTAATTTTGTAGGTAAATAAAGGCGGCAATTTTTAGCGCCCATTATTAGCGACGGATGTAAAGTTTATCGCTAATCTATCGCTTTATTTGATACTAAATCTTTTGTAGCTTATTTGGCGACAAACAATAAAATTCATCACTAATCCGTCATTATTTTGCTACGGAATATGGCTTGTCGCTAAAATCCGTCGCTAAATGCAGGGCTTTTTTTTGTAGTGAGCACACTTGGTTCAACACACTTGCTACTTCAATCCTGTCTACTAGAATGCTGTAATTTTGTGTGATTGCCTTTGCTACTTCAGCCCCTTACGCTAAAGTTAGGCAAAAAAACTGAGTACGCTAGTAATTTTTTAATAAAATGGATACAAGTTAAAACGTGAACCAAAAAGCGGTATCGATGCAAATGCCCCAACATATAGGGGGATATTTTTGTGTTTATTTGTTTGAATTTTTGAGCTTTCGAATAAGAGTTTTAGTTTTATATTGACAATGTAAATTTTGTTGTACGTATTACGTTATTAATAAGAAAATTATAAGTAAATATATTTAATAATTACTAGTTTTAGTATACGTGCAATGTGCGTGACCTTGTACCAATGTGCCTAAACTTTAAAAACTCACGTAAATAATATTGAAAAAGTATATTTGAGTTACTGTCACAACCTAAATTTCCCACCCTCATGGTCGTGATGGCGCCTACTCGTAGAAGCTAGGTAAGTTCTGATTTATCAACTCCTTTATTTTATTTCCTTTTATTAATCATAACAACATCGTTAAATATTTAAATAACAGTGGTAATATGAAATTAAAGCGGAAGACTTAAATTAAATAAACTGAACGATAATGCGGATATCATGATATGCCTCTACCAAAGAACCGGTGTCACAACATCCACAGACTACTAAGAATACTAAATACAACAGTTTGAAGGAAAGATAACAATGTATGTCTCGAAACATGAGATAACAGAATGAAAAGTAAGATAGAGGAGACGTCGGGCCTGCGGACGACTACAAGGCTACCTTAGTGTCTCGGTGGACTGAAGACTAACTCCCGATCTACTGTCCTGTCCGGTACCCGGATCTGTGCAAAAGAGCACAGTGTGTAGTATCGGCACAAATAACCATTTTAAATGGGAGGGGAACATGCTACGTGGATAACAGATAGTACAGAAATTCAAGAGAACAATAAGGAAGATCAATAAATTAAATCTAACACAGATAAGGGAAATAAAAGCAGTTTTCACTGTCAGTACACATCTCGTTGCAGGCGTGCAATTCGAACCCATTTCGTAATATTTCAATGGTAGACGTACCACCCGCTCCCATTTAATCGAATCCCATGGTAGGCGTACCACCCGCTCCCCATTTCATCAATATCTTGTGGTAGGCGTACCACCTGCTCCTATTTCAATCAATATCTTGTGGTAGACATACCACCCACTCCCAGTTTATCATAACTCGTGGTAGGCGTACCACCCTCTCCCATTTCAAATCAATACAAAGTCACAATAAGATTCCGACAAGGAAAACAAGGAAATATAATAATAACCTCTCGGTAAGGGAACAACAATATCAAAATAACCATCCCGGTAAGGGAGAATCAGCTATAACCAAATCCTAGCTCAACTCTTACTCAACTCGATTAATACCGATACTCAATCATAAATGAAGTCCACGAGAATAGACTAAATCTCTACTCAATATTAAGAGTCATCAATTTAAAACATCCGAAGTATCATTTAAGAACACACAACTATCAATTTAAGACTCACGGTCATGCTCGACACCAACGTATAGATACTCATCGCCATGCCTATACATTATACTCAACAAGAAGCAATTAGCAAATAAGACTCAACTCCTAGTCCCTCAAGCTAGGGTTAGACCAAACACTTACCTCAATACCTTGAATACAACCCAAGCCTCAATTAAAGCTTTACCCCGTGATTTCAATTCCAATTCACTTGTATCTAATTAAAGTTACTTAATTATATTAATAAACACTAAATGAATCAACCCCAATGCATGAAAATAAGTTTTCCAAAGTTTTACTCAAAAAGTTCAAAACCGCCCTCGGGCCCACGTGGTCGAAACCTGAAGTTTGAACCAAAACCCGATTACCCATTCCCCACAAACTCAAATATATAATTTGTTTAGAAATCGGATCACAAATTGAGGTCCAAATCCCTAATTTTTGAAAAAACCAAGTTCTACCCAAAACACTTACTAGATGTTTTGAATGAATGTTAAAAATTGCTAAAAAATTGACTAAGTACAAAAATACTGGTTGCAGATATGGAAATTGCAAATATGGGTTCGCAATTGCGAACCTAGACCTGACATGGGAATTTCTAGGCTATGTTCGCATTTGGCAACACTGAACAAAATGGGGGACTTCGCATTTACGACCAAAAATGTCGCATTTGCGACAGTCCCAGTTCCGCATTTGCGACATAAACTTCGCATTTGCGATGGAAGTTGCCCAGGTCACCTTTCGCTTTTGCGATAGCATGCTCGCAATTGCGATCTCTCATTTGCGAGACAGGCTTCGCAATTGCAAATCCTGCAGGTCTGAAATACCAGTAAATTTTTTGAAGTTAAAAAAGCACTTGTGGCCTATCCAAAACTCACCCAAGCCCTAGGAGCTCCAAACAAAATATACACACAACCTCAAAAATATACTCCAAACTTATCCGCGCGATCAAATCGCCAAAATAACATCATAAACATTGAATTAAACCTAAAAATCCACAAATTCTTTCAAACTTCATACAACATCAAATTTTCCAATTCATGCCTGAAACACGCCAAACGATGTCTATTTTCAACCAAATTTCACAGAAACATCTTAAATCATATACTCCATCTGTTTTAATTTATGTGAACCCATTAGACTGTGCACGAAGTTTAAGAAAAGAGAGAAGACTTTTGAATTTGTGGTGTAAAATGAAGCACATATATTTTGTGTGGCTATAAGTTATTGCATAAAGGTAAATTGTTTCCAAATAGGGAAATAGGTCATTCTTTATGGCACAGACTAAAAAGGAAATAGATTCACATAAATTGAAATAGAGGGAGTATAAGACATGTACTAGGCGACGAAACCAAAACACGGGCCTGACACCCACGTTCTAATCAATTTTCATTTCAAATTTCCTTAAATAATTTCAAAAAATAATTTCACAAAAAATTTTATATCTCGAGATAGGGACCTCGGAATTCGATTCCGGGCATATGTCCAAGTCTCGGATTTTCTTATGGACCCTCCGAGACCGTCAAATCACGGGTTCGGGTCCGTTTATCTAAAATATTGACCAAAGTCAAATTTATTTATTTTAATATAAAAACTTAGGATTTTTCACAGAATTTCATATTTAAGCTTTCCGACTACGCGCCCGAACTGCGCGACTCTAATGAGGTTTAAAAATAAGTGATGACCCCGTTGGGTCATCACGTTCTTCACCTCTAAAACAACCGTTCGTCCTTGAATGGACAGAAGAGATAAGTGCCTGAGTCAGGAAAATGAGGATAATGGCTTCGCATATCGGACTCGGACTCCCAGGTCGATGCCTTAAGAGACTGACCTCTCCATTGAACACGAACAAAAGGGAAACTCTTAGATCTCAACTGACAAACCTGCCGGTCTACAATAGCTATCAGCTCCTCCTTATAAGACAATTCTTTATCCACCTGGACCGTGCTGAAATTTAAAAAGGGGGTACAACACTGTGATACCTCCGAGCATGGACACATGAAACACTGGATGCACGACGGATAAGCTAGGCAGCAAAGGAAGTCTATAAGCCACCTCTCCCACTCGATCAAGAATCTCAAATAGACCAATGAACCTAGGGCTAAGCTTGCCCTTCTTCTCAAATCTCATCATGCCTAGGTAACACTTGGAGCAATACCTGCTTACCAACCATAAAATCCACATATCGAACCTTGCGGTCTTCATAGCTCTTTGCCTAGACTGAGCTGAATGAAGCCTATCCTGTATGATCTTGACCTTGTCCAAGGCCTCCTGAACTAGATTCGTACCCATGAACTGAGCCTCTCCCGACTCAAACCATCCAACCTGATCATAAGGAGCCATCTGGATGCTTGATTGGTAGTAGTTGTTGTAGGCAAACTCCGCTAAAAGCAAGAACTGATCCCACGAACCTCCAAAGTCAATAACACAAGCTCAAAGCATATCCTCTAAGATCTAAATAGTCCGCTCAGGATGACCGTCCGTTTGGGGATGAAATACTTTTCTCAACTCAACCAGTGTGCCTAACTCTCGCTGAACTGCTCTTTAGAAGTGCGAGGTAAACAGCGTATCCCGGTTAGAATGATAGACATGGGCATACCATGAAGGTGAACAATCTCCCGAATATAGATCTCAACAAACCTCTCAGAATAATAGGAGACTACCAAAAGAATAAAATGCTTTGATTTTGTCAGCCTATCAATAATGACCCATATCACATCAAACTTTTGAGTAAGTGGAAGTCCAATAACAAAGTCCATAGTAATCCGCTCCCACTTCCACTCGGGAAGCTCAATCCTCTAAAATAAACCAACAGGCCTCTGATGCTCGTACTTAACCTGCTGACAATTCAAACAACGAGCTAGATATACTATGATATCCTTTTCAAGTCTACGCCACCAATAATATTGTCGCAAATATTGATACATCTTTACAGCGCCCGGATGAATAGAGTATCGAGAGTTATGGGCCTCATCCAAAATCAACTCTTGGAGCCCATCCATATTAGGCACACATACTCGACCCTGCAATCTCAAAACTTCATCATCTTCTAATGTAGCATGCCCGGTACCTCTATGTTGCATCGTGTCTCTAAGGACACATAGATGGGGATCATCATACTGTCGATAGATCACAGATACGCTCCAATAATGAAGAACGAGCGACCGTGCAAGCTACCACATGTCAGGGTTTAGAAATATCTAGCCTCACAAACTGATTGGCTAAGGCCTAAACATCCAAAACAATCGGCCTATCATCGACCAAAATATAAGCAAGACTGCCCATAGTGGCTGACTTGCTACTCAATGCATCGGCCACCATATTGGCCTTCCCTGGGTGATATAAGATGGTGATATCATAATTCTTCAAAAACTCCAACCACCTTCTCTGCCTCAAATTCAACTCCTTTTTCTTGAACAAGTATTCAAGACTCTTGTGATCCATGAACACCTCACATCCCAAGCCATACAGATAATGCCTCCAAATCTTCAATGCGTGAACTATGGCTGCGAACTCCAAATCATGAATCGAATAGTTCTTCTCATAAATCTTCAACTGCCTCAAAACATAGGCAATGACCTTGCCATCTTGTATCAACACTGCTCCAAGCCTAACACATGAAGCATCACAATAGACTGTATAAGGCCCTAAATCTGTGGGCAAAACCAACACCGGTGCCGTAGTCAGAGATGTCTTGAGCCTCTGGAAGCTCACCTCACACTCGTCCGAACATCTGAACTAGGCACCCTTCTGGGTCAATCTAGTTATCGGGGCTGCAATAGATGAAAACCCCTCCATGAACCATCAATAATAGCCTTCCAACCCCAAGAAACTACGAATCTCTGTAGCTAATACTGGTCTAGGCCAGTCCTTGACTGCCTCAATCTTCTTTGAGTCCACCTGAATACCCTCTATTGATACAACATGGCCCAGAAATACAACTGAACCCAACCAGAATTCCCACTTGGAGAACTTTGCATATAACTAACTATCCCTTAGAGTTTGAAGAACCACTTTAAGGTGTCGGTCTTGCTCCACTTGGCTGCAGGAATATATCAATATATCATCAATGAAAACTATCACGGAAGAATCCAAATAAAGCCTGAATACTCGGTTCATCTAGTCCATGAAAGCTGCTAGGGCATTTGTCAACCCGAATGACATAACCAAGAACTCACAGTGCCCGTACCGAGTGCGGAAGGTTGTCTTAGGGACATCGAATGCCCTAATCCTCAACTGATGGTAGCCTAATCGCAAGTCAATCTTGGAAAATACCCTTGAACCCTGAAACTGGTCGAACAAATCATCAATCCTCGGTAGTGGATACTTATTCTTGATCATTACCTTGTTCAATTGCTGGTAATAAATGCACATTCTCATTGATCCATCTTTCTTCTTGACAAATAACACCCGTGCACCCCAAGGTGAGACACTTGGTCTAATGAAAGCCTTCTTAAGAAAATCCTACAACTATTCCTTTAACTCTGCGGGGCCATGCGATATGATGGGATAGAAATAGGCAACGTGCCCGGTACTAGATCAATACATAATTCAATATCCCTGTCGGGTGGCACACCCGACAGGTCTAAATGAGAAACACCGGGGAACTCACAAACAATAGGCACAAAATCAATAGAGGGAACCTGAGCACTGAAATCACGAACATAGGTTAAATAGGCCAAACACCCCTTCCAGACCATACGCCAAGCCTTTACATACAATATAACACTGCGGGTAGAATGACTAGAAGCACATCTTCACTCTAAACAAGACATACCCGGTAAAGCTAAGGTTTTGGCATGACAATCCAAGATAGTGTGATAGGGTGATAACCAGTCCATCCACAATATAATATCAAAGTCAAACATGTCTAAAAAAACAAATCTACACGAGTCTCCATACCCCCAATCACCACAACACAAGAATGATGGACTCGGTGAACCACAATAGAGTCACCCACCGGTGTAAACACATTAACATGAATACACAATGCATCACTAGGCATGACCAAATATGGGGCAAACTAAGATGACGCATACGAATATGTAGAACCCGGGTCAAACAACACTGAAGCATCTCTATCACAAACTAGAACTATACATGTAATAACCGCATCTGAAGCATCTTCCTAGGGCCTGACCTGAAGAGCATAACATCGGGACTAGGGCCTAACACTCTAATCTACCTATCTGGATCGGCCTGCTGCTGGTTGTCCTCCACCTCTAGCGGTCTGAGCTCCACATCTATAACCTCTACCTCCACCTCTAGTACCTCAACCCCCACCTCTGGCTAGATGGGCGGGCTGTGGAACATCTGGTGCCTGAACGATGGCATGAGAAATTCAATGCTGAGAGCCACCTGGCGCGCGAGGGCAATACCTAGCAATGTGCCCCGTGTCTCCATAAGTAAAACAAGCCCTCGGTTGCTTGGGCTGACGACCCCGGAAACTCTAAATTGGTGATGCACTAATAGGTGCCGGTGGTGCACTGAAGGACTACTGATCGGAATACTGCGTCTGAGGGCCATGACTACTAGAAGCACTGTGAGAAACCTGGAGGGCTAACTGGAAAGGCCTAGAAGGCTGGCCCCTATCATACGAATCTTTTTCTTCACACGAGGCACCACTGAATCGGCGTGACTGAATCACCCCCCCATGACAATACCATCTCAATCCTCCGGGCCATATTGGCCGGCTCCTAAAAGGATATCTCACTCTTAGCCTCTTTGGAGACTAATAGGCTTAATGAGTCCATCAATAAACCGTCTCACTCTCTCCCTCTCAGTGGGAAGTATAACAGGAGCATGGCAAGCCAAATAATAAACCCGGTCTCGTACTGGGTGACTATCATGGATCCCTAATAGAGATGCTCGAACTGCCTCTGATAGGCCTCTCCCTATGTAATAGGGAGAAACTTCTCCAGAAATAGCTGCGTGAACTGCTCCCAGGTCAAGGTTGGTAACCCTACTGGTCTAGCTACACAATAAGGCATCAACATAAGGCATCAATAGACGTAACTTCCCAATCACCGTCTTGGGCTACCACACCCGGCTGAGCTACTCTAATTGGCTAAACTGCTGGAGTCTGATTTGGGGAGCTACTTGCTCCGGAGTACGAGTAGCAGGAGTCTGGGCCTATCCTCTAGCTTGAGAGATGGCTGGTTCTATTGGAAGAAAACCTGCTCGGGTAACACTCTCCATGAGACCACCAATCAGACCAAAGCTTCCTGAAGAACTGGGGTAGCAATAAACCAATCTGGGACCTAAGCTGGGCCCACCGGAACTGCCAGCGCTGGGACCGGAACCTCCTCATCAAAGTCAACCTGAGGCTCCGCCACTGGTGTTGCTACTCGGGGTTGAGCTCTACCCCTGCCTCAACCTCTAGCACGACCTCGGCTTCGTCCTCTACCCCTCGTAGGAGCTGCTTGGGGCTTAGATTGCTGATCAGAAGATGAAGAAGCGTGTGTTCTCGCCATCTGCGGAAGAACATAGTAGAATTTTAATTAGCATTGAGAAACCAAATCGCACGACAAGAAAGAACAAATGTGAAACTTTTCCTAACTTTGTAGATTCTGAGGGATAAATACAGACGTCTCCATACCTATCCCGCAGACTCTACTAAGCTTGTCTGTGAGTTGTGAGAACCATGTAACCTAGAGCTCTGATACCAACTTGTCACGACCCGAATTTTTCATCCTCGGGGGTCGTGATGGTGCCTACTCGTTGAAGCTAGGGAAGCCATGATTCATTAACTCCTTTATTTAGTTCGTTTTATTAATCATAACAACAACATTAAATATTTAAATAACAGTGAAAATATGAAATTAAAGCGGAAGACATAAATTAAATAAAGTAAGAAACAATGCGGATATCATCATATGCCTCTGCCCATGAACCGGTGTCACAACATCCACAGACTACAAAGAATACTATATACAACAGTTTGAAGGGAAGATAACATTGTATGTCTCGAAACATGATATAACAGAATGAAAAGAATGCTAGAGGAGGTGCCGGGCATGCGGACGCCTACAATGCTGCCTCAGTGTCTCGGTGGACCGAAGACTAACTCCCGATCTACTGCACCTGTCAGATACCCGGATATGTGCAAAAGAGTACAGAGTGTAGTATCAGCACAACTGACCCCATGTGTTGGTAAGTGCCTAGCCTAACTCCGGCGAAGTAGTGACGAGGCTAGACATGACTACCACATAACCTATGTAGTTTTTCTAATATATATATATATATATATATATATATATATATATATATATATATATATATATATATATATATATATATATATATATATATATATATATATATATATAACGTGAAAATAATAAGAATAACCATTTTAAATGGGAGGGGAACATGCTTCGGGGATAACATATAATACAGAAATTCAAGAGAATAATAAACGAAGATCAATAAATTAAATCTAACATATATAAAGGAAATAAAAGCAGATTTCACCGTCAGTACACATCTCATAGCAGGCGTGCAATCCAATCCCATTTCTCAATGTTTCCATGGTAGGCGTACCACCCGCTCCCATTTAATCAAATCTCATGGTAGGCGTACCACTCGCTCCCATTTCATCAATATCTTGTTGTAGGCGTACCACCCGCTCCTAGTTCATCATAATTCGTGGTAGGCAATTCAAATTAACACAAAGTCACAATAAGATTCCGACAAGGAAAATAAGGCAATATAATAATATTTTCTCGGTAAGGGAACAACAATATCAAAATAACCATCCCGGTAAGGGTGAACCAGCTATAACCAAATCCTAGCTCAACGCTTACTCAGCTCGATTAATACCGATACTCAAGCATAAATGAAGTCCACGAGAATAGAATAAATCTCTACTCAATATTAAGAGTCATCAATTTAAAGCATCCGATGTGTCATTTAAGAACACAACAACTATCAGTTTAAGACTCACAGTCATGCTTGACACCAACGTATAGATACTCATCACTATGCCTATACGTTGTGCTCAACAAGAAACAATGAGCAAACAAGGCTCAACTCCTAGTTCATCAAGCTAGGGTTAGACCAAACACTTACCTTAATGCGTTGAATAGAATTCACGCCTTAATTGCAGCTTTACCCCGTGATTTCACCTCAATTTGCTCGTATGTAAACACAAATTTCTTAATTACATTAATAAACACTAAATAAATCAATCCCAATGCATGAAAATGAGTTTTCCTACGTTTTACTCAAAAAGTCATCGTCCCCAGGCCCACGTGGTCAAAACCCGAGGTTTGAACCAAAACTCGATTACTCATTCCCCCACAAACTCAAATATATAATTTATTTTGAAATCGGATCTCAAACTGAGGTCCAAATTACCAATTTTTGAAAAACCTAGGTTCTATCCAAATCACCCAATTTCACCCATGAAAATTATCGATATTAAGTTAAAAACATGTTAAATGATGTTAATGATTGAAAAAATTGAGTAAAAACTAACTTACAATTGATTTGGAAGAAGTCTTGTTCTTGGAAAATCGACCAAACAAGTTTGTGTTTTGAAAGAATGTTAAAAATTGCTCAAAAATCGACTAAGTATAAAAATGCAGGTTGCAGATATGGAAATTGCGAATAGGGAGACCTGACATGGGAATTGCGAGGCCATGTTCGCATTTGCGAACACTGAACAAAATTGGGGACTTCGCATTTGCGATAGTCCCAGTTCTGCATTTGCGACATAAACTTCGCATTTACGAAGGAAGCTGCCCAGGTCACCTTTCGCTTTTGCGATTGCAGGCTCGCAATTGCGATGCAGGTCTGAAACAACAACAAATTTTTCAAAGTTAAAAATGCACTTGTGGCGTATCCAAAACTCACTTGAGCCCTCGGAGCTTCAAACAAATATACATAATACAACAGTTTTCACATACAGTATACATTTCTCTCCCACTAACCCACGTTTCTGTACTTTTCTCCCATCCAAATACAACAGTTTTGAACTTGTTCCTCCGACTCTTGTTCCTCCACCATTATCACTTCCCTG
>JASVEL010011797.1:0-199917 GCA_032618575.1 Nicotiana noctiflora
CGTACGTGGATGCCGGTTCGAGGAGCTAAGGCGTCACGGGCATGAAGCTTCTACCGGTTCGAGGTGAGTGGTAGTAGTAAACAATGTACTAAGGGTTTGAAACCCCGTACTAGCACTTCACGGTGCTATATTGAGATGAGACACGCGTTCTATGACGGGCGTGGTGACATTGTGATTGGGGGTTCGGACTTAGTCCTTCCCGACTAATAATATACTGTGTGTTATGACTGATAATAAGTTTATAACCGTGCAATTGGGCTGATAGCCATGTTTGGGGCCTTGTGCCGATCTGTAGAGCATTAGGGAACCTATAGAGCTAGGTGACCCTTATATCGTGTTGGAAACAAACACTCAGCCGTAGCTCTAGCTGTGTAGCATAATATGAGCCCGTACTAGATGTGTACATTGAGAAAGATTATCTAGGGTGGAATTCCCTGTTCTAGCTGAGCAGACCTGAAAGGCCAAGTCTATACCGATTGAGATAAGATAGGGTCGAGGACCCACTGTGAGATGTTATATTGGGCCTGAAAGGCCAAGTCTATATTGACTGAGACAGGGTCTAGGACCCACTGTGATATACTATATTGGGCATGAGAGGCCAAGTATATACTGATTGGGATAGGGTCGAGGACCCATTATGAGGTATTATATATATATATACCTATATTGGATCGGGCTGCACGCCGCAGCAGTATATATATTGGATCGGACTGCACGCCGCAGTAATATACATATAATATACATGTGGGACGGACTGCACGCCGCAGTATTATTGCGCTTGGGCTGTAGGAGCCCCTTCGGAGTCTGAGTCTGCACACATTCTCAGTGAGCACTGGTATATATTATCGTATCGGGCTGCACGCCGCAGAAGTATAGAGATATATACATATATATATTGGATCGGACTGCACGCCGCAGTATTATAGTGCTTGGGCCTAAGGAGCCCCTCCGAAGTCTGTATACACCCCTAGTGAGCGCCGTCGACGTTAAATGGAGCGGGCTGCGCGCCGCAGCGGTATATGTATTGGAGCGGGTTGCGCGCCGCAGCGGTATATGTATTGGAGCGGGTTGCGCGCCGCAGCGGTATATGTATTGGAGCGGGCTGCGCGCCGCAGTATCATACTTATTCATATTCATATATATACTGAAATATTTATATGTTATAGACAGATGTATATGTCTCCATATATTGAGATGACTGTATACCGTAGTGGTACGAGCGAGGATGTGGTCAGTGTGGGACCTAGATGAGATAGATGTGGACTGGGGATTAGGCTTCTACTGTGGAGATGACTTACATGTGAGGTTACCCTTAGAACTGTTAGTGACGGTACAAGTGTTCTTATTTTCAGTTATTATTTATTATTATTACTCACTGAGTTGAAATATACTCACCGCTCTCCCCTGCACTTTCTGTGCTGATCCAGGTGTTCAGGAGGGTAGTTGAGCTATCGCAGCTGCTTCATTACTGTTATTCCGAGGAGACTTCGAGGTTGCTGCCGGCGTCCGCAGTACCTGACCTCTTTCTTTTTATCATTTTGTCGTCCCCATTCTGGTTAGACTTGATTGTGTAGTAGATCTCATTTGTAGAGGCTCGGACTTGTGACACCACGATTTGGTTGGGACTGTGTTCTTGTATTTCATTTATACACTTCTTGATTTGTTATGAAAACAGGCTAATCTTGCCGATTAATCAGTATTAATTATACCTAGTTGGTTTAAGGGATAATATGGTCGGGCTTGCCTAGCATTGTGTTGGGCGCCATCACGACCAGGGTTTGGGTCGTGACAAGTTGGTATCAGAGCCTAGGTTAACAAGTCTCGCGAGTCGTGAGCCGGTTGGTAGAGTCTCGTGGATCGGTGCGGGGACGCCTGTACTTATCCTCGGGAGGCTGCAAACCTTTTAGGAAAGCTTCAAATTCTTGAAATTCTTATCGTATGTACTTGATTCAGCTTGAGATATACTTTTTGAAATTCCTTCCACACGCCTGTGTACGCATCGAGCGCTCAGTAATGTAATTGCCTTATGGCTTGTGATTCCCCGATCGAGGTGCGAGATATAATCTCCATGAGTTCATGTTGGGCCGGTCGGGAGGACTTGAGGCCGGATCCTTGTCTATGGCTGGAGCACCAAGGTGCTAATTTCGCGAGTCGGTATTATGAAGTTCATACGATCGGTATTGATCTTAATTGTGAAAATGGCAGTTTGATAATGGGAGAGTTGTAAGGTATTCGGTTCTTATTGTGATTTGATATGTAGCCCTAGCTATGGGCATGAGAAATATGTTCATTGCCTCTTAGCGGAAATGTAAAGTGGACTACGTATGGTAGTATGAGTTTAAACTCAGGAAGACTAAAGTGATTTTGATATGTGTTATGATTCGAGCAGGTACAACACAGGTTCAAGTATAAATTGTGATAATATGATTCGTATAGTATTGAGATTTAATGTTGTTGAAATACATTGTAATATCTTGTTGAGTTGTGGATGTATTGTTAGAATGGTTTGGTGATTCTCTGGCAGGTGGATAGGCCAATTTACAAAGGAAACTCTGCCGAAATTTTTGGAAAATTTGGGACTTAGAAAGATTTCTGTCACCTAAAGAGAGTGGGCTTATTGGTGGTGCGTGTATATCTGCAAGAATTGCAGAAGAGCTAAGGTCTCCGATGATTCGAGTCTCTGTCAAGGCTTGTAAATGACTTGAGTTTAATCTCACTATAACATTGTGGCATCAATTGAGTAGTAATGCTAGGAGTGGCTAAAAGTGCTTTGATGTATGGCTCCGAGCCAAGTTGGGGAGGTTGCTATTGATTAACTGATTGCATTATTGTGTGCTATGTTGATTATGTCTCTAAGTATGTTGGGAAATTCGGGTAAAGGTTATGGTGCTTCGTAGATCTGATAAAATACTAGGATGTTTTGAACTACTGTTGGTAAGGAATGTTCGGTGTATAGAAAAGAAAGATAGCGAATTGTACTTGTAAGTAATCATGTTCTGCGATGTCAGAGTTCTAACAAACACGAGTGGTTCTACTCAATAGGACAGTTGAATTACAGCTGAATAAGGGTGAATGATGCCCGAGAATGGTTTTGCAGTGTTCAAGATTTTGCTTGTAACAGTCAGGTGCCTTAAGATTGTGTATGTGGCTAAAGATGGCGGTTTCGTTAGAAAAGATCAAGGCTTGTGTTATATTATGTGAATGATGGGATTCTATGTAGTATTGGGAAGTAATGATAACAAATTCAAAATCGCGGGAAGTTCTTCAAAATAAAGTGTGGTAGAATGTGGTACTTCTAGGAAACATTTGAGAGAGTATTCAGCGGCCCGTGAGCCTTAGACCGTGTGGTCTTGTGTACGAGTTTTGTGTGGTAAAAAGGGTTGAGGCATTGTCGTGCTACAGTAAAGACTGATATGAAATTAAAGATGAATCAGAAAGGAAATTGGGTAAATGGATCAACTTGTTAATAAACCGAAACGGTATGATAAGGAATACGATTAATTCCTAGTATATGTTTGAAGTAATGAGTCTCGCAGATATTGTGCAATAAAGCTTTTGAGTATTGGCAGTTGTGTAACTCGGTATGGGTATAAGGACTCGGTCCTGGCAATTTAACTTATGCAATGTAATTGGGAGAAAGGGTTTGTGATGTGTTTTACCGTGGTTTGAAAATGAGTGTATTTCCTGTTGGTATGTAAAGCTCGAAATGTGTAATGAGTTTTCTCAATATGGGATCATGAAAGTCCTTGACTAGTTGAGTGCGCTGATGTTTGTGGCGTAGGGAAAGGGATATGAATTTTCCCTGTTGTCTTATTATGGTATGGTATATGCGATGTGTTATGGAAAGTTGATAACGGCATGTTCAAGGTTTTGAGATCAATTAATATTATATAAGGAGTCATTAAAATCCTCAAGTAGCATGGGCAGCTGCAGATAATCTAAGAATCAATCTTCCTGGTGATTTAGGAGAATGGTACTGCTATACTAGTATTTCGGCAAAGTCTATGGTCAAAAGGGCCAGGTAAAATAAACTGATAATATCTAGCGGTATGGTGGTATACTCCTGTTGGATCGACTGTAATAATTGAGTCGTTGATGACATACTGAAATTTATGAATGGCTTTCGTGGTATGAATGGACGCTTGAGGTGCGTTATGTAATCGCACGGTGAAGTACGAAATCAGGCATAGTGATTCCTATGTTATGTATGTGTTGGAGACTAGAAGTTCTCGTAACCCGCCTACGCAGCGGTGGTATATCGTGTGTATCGGCACAGTGTAGCGGTTATCGGAAATTGGAAGCCCTAGTGGCTATCTCGTCACTTGATATGACGAATTTGAATAATGATATATGATTGCAGGCTGGTTGTCATAAGTCAGGTTGTCTAGACTAATGTGATATGGACTATATCAGAGAAATGTCACAACTGCGTGGCAGAGCGCATCAGAGTATGCTCCAACAGGGTAGATGTACCCTAGGGCCAGCGGACGGCTGGTAGGTATTGCTTTGTAAGTTGGGCCTTCGTGGCGGATGTCAGTGTAGAGGTATCTACCATTGATTCAGTTTCGGTATTGAGGGACTTTGTCGGATGAGTTTCATGTGACCGAGCTCGAGGCTATATATACATGTTTGTTGCAATGAGCAACTTGAGTCGATGTGCATTCCCTTTTGCTAGATTTATGCATGGATCGGGTGGCACGCCGCCACATGTATAGTATCTGGATCGGGTGGCACGCCGCCACATGTATGGTATCTGGATCGGGTGGCACGCCGCCACAGGTATGCTATTGGAACGGGTTGCGCGCCGCAACAGTGTGATGTGGGAAATATAGCTTCCTATATGTACCTTGTATACAATACTTCCTCTCTTCTGAGGAATAGTCCGTATTGGATATCGCTCGGGGAATAACACATCGGTTGTGCCCATACAAGATTCGATAGCATATACTAAATGTATCGCCGCGTGTGTGATTGATTGCTTGAGTTCAGACCTAAATATGTGTGTGGCTGACCGTTTTGAGCATTGCGACTTGAGGTGCTCCATGGGTAATAGTGTTTGGATAGAATCATGAGTTGTGGCAAGGCCACGTGATGTTATGACCTTTTGAGGAGGATTCAGGTACTCTAATTCTATGATGTGAGATGAGATCTCAATTATGTGTTGTGATGGTATTGAAGAATTTGAATTATAGCTCTTTATGTGAGTCTGTTGTCATGATTCGAGTGTGTTCAGATCATTTCTTATTGGAGCCTGTGTTTTGCTCGTCGTGGCTTAGGCCGATGAGGAGGTGTCATATTACCATTGTGGTGTGTTATAATCGAAATGATCGTTGGAGTCATTAATGAGTGCGAACATACATGATTTCAGCTAGATAGAAAGGTAATATCGAGGTTTGGCTCCAAAATCCGTTGTAATATCGGTCAAAAGAGAAATGGCTTCATAAATGGTGGATATGAGGAATTGTTACGGTTTAGCCCGTGTTTTATTTATCGTTGGGAATATATGAAAGTGTTGGAATAAGACTTCAACTAATAAGAGGTTTCCATCGGTATTTGGGTATTGTAGGCAACTGTAGTAATAAAGAATGTTATTGTGGTCATATGAGTAAAGTTATGCGAAGTGTAAATTCAACAAAGTTATGCATTAATGTTTGGGTACAACGTGTGGAGGTTGATATGGTGGTCGAATGATGGAAACAGACTTGGCAGGAAATTCAGGGTGTTGGAATTTGGCCTAATGGCTTATTCCAACATGTGTTAAACAAGTTATTTGAGACTACATCATTGTAGTTCTCAGCACGTTCGAGGACGAACGTATGTTTAAGTGGGGAGATTGTAATGACCCGGCCGGTCATTTTGAGCTCCGACACATCATTCAGTAGATTAAGGCCATGAACAACTTCATCTCAGGTATATTGACTTGTGTGTATGGTCGGAATTAAAATTCAGGAAGTTTGGAGTCAAATCTAAATGGAAATTCTCATTTTGAAAGCTGAAAGTTGAAGAAATGAACTAGGATTGGAATTTTGAGTAAATGACCTCGGAATTGGGATCTAAAAGTTCCACCATGCTCGTATGATGATTTTGAACTAGGGCGTATGTCCGGATTTGGTTTTTGATAAACCGTGAGCATTTCGGCGTATATGGTGGAAGTTAGTATTTTAGAAAAATTTCATAAATTTGGGTTGGAAGGCATTTTAGAGTTATGGATGTCCATTTGGGATTCCGAGTCTGGGAATAGATCCGTATGGTGATTTTGGAGTTGGGAAAGCGATCGGAAGTGAATTCGGATGTCCG
Source organism: Nicotiana noctiflora (assembly GCA_032618575.1). Taxonomy (NCBI): domain Eukaryota; kingdom Viridiplantae; phylum Streptophyta; class Magnoliopsida; order Solanales; family Solanaceae; genus Nicotiana; species Nicotiana noctiflora. The sequence continues at coordinate 6,298 of JASVEL010011797.1, forward strand.
GAGGTCATTTTGAAGTCATTTGGCTAAATATAGGAATTTGAAGGTTTATGAGAAAATTCGACCGGAAGTGAAAATTTTGATATCGGGGTCGGAATGCGATTCCGAAAGTTGGTACAAGTCCGTAATGTCGAATGTGACTTGTGTGCAAACTTTGAGTCAATTCGGATCGATTTTGGTAGGAAAAAGGGACAATTAATCTCTTTAAGGAAAGATTAAGTTGGAAAAGTCAACCCAACGTTGACTTATGAGTTAGAGGGCTCGGAACTGAATTCCGATGATTCGGTTAGTTTCGGGGGATGATTTAAGACTTAGAAGCGCAATTTGAAGTAATTTTGGAGGTTCGGTGAAGAAGTTAGCCTATTTTGGCGAAGTTGGAATTTTGGCGGAATCCAATCGATGGGTGATATTTTGATCCGGGAGTCGGAATAGAATTCCGACAGTTGCAGTAGCTTCGTTAGGTGATTTTGGATATGTCTGCAAATTTTCAGGTCATTCGGACATCGTTTGGTCGGGTTTTTGATCGAAAGTGTATTTTTGGAAGTTTTTGGAAACTTAGGCCTTGATTTGATGAAACTTGATGATTTTGATGTTATTTCGGCGATTTGATCACTCGAGCGAGTTTGTGTGATGTTTTAGAGTCAATGTGCATATTTGGTTTGGAGCCCGAGGGCTCGGGAGTGTTTCGGAGGTGTCTCGGAATAATTCCGGACTTAGAAAATGGGCAGAAAATGCAGAAAAATCTGCTGTGAACAGTGTCCATGAACAGTGTCCATGAACAGTGCCCGTGAAACAGTGTCCGTGAATAGTACCGTGAACGGTGTCCGTAAATAGTACCATGTACAGTGTCCGTGAACAGTGCCGTGAACAGTAACCGTGAATAGTACCGGACAGAATATATTTGAGGTCCGAAAATATATTGCCATTTTTGACGATTTGGAGCTCGGAAATGGCGATTTTTCGTGGGAATTTTGGAGAGAACAACGGGGTAAGTGTTCTTAACTCAATTTTGGTAGTATAACTCGAATCTATTGCAAGTTTTAGTGTTTAATTTGAGAATTTTTGTTGAAAAGGGTAGAAAACCCTCTTGGATAGAAATAGTGATTTAAGGGGACAAATGAACTCCAATTTTTGTGAATTTGGTATGTACGGACTCGTGGCGAGACGAGGATTCCGGAAATATAAATTTCGAAATTTTTCGAGATGTGGGCCCGGGGCTCGGGTTTTGTCAATTTCGTGATTTTTGATATTTTTCGAGTTCTTTCGATTGGGTTATGTTCCATTAGCCTATTTTGATATAATTGTACTGATTTTGGCTAGTTTGACGTGCGTGGATGCCGGTTCGAGGAGCTAAGGCGTCGCGGGCATGAAGCATCTACCGGTTCGAGGTGAGTGGTAGTAGTAAACAATGTACTGAGGGTTTGAAACCCCGTACTAGCACTTCACGGTGCTATATTGAGATGAGACACGCGTTCTATGACGGGCGTGGTGACATTGTGATTGGGGGTTCGGACTTAGTCCTTCCCGACTAATAGTATACTTTGTGTTATGACGGATAATAAGTTTATAACTGTACAATTGGGGTGATAGCCATGTTTGGGGCCTTGTGCCGATCTGCAGAAACATTAGGGAACCTATAGAGCTAGGTGACCACTTATATCGTGTTGGAAACATACACTCGGTTGTAGCTCTAGTTGTATAGTATAATATGAGCCGTACTTAGATGTGTACATTGAGAGAGATTATCTAGGGTGGAATTCCCTGTTCTAGGCTGAGCAGGCCCGAAAGGCCAAGTCTATACCGATTGAGATGAGATAGGGTCAAAGACCCAGCTATGAGATGTTATATTGGGCACGAAAGGCCAAGTCTATATTGAGCGAGACGGGGTCAAAGACCCGAATTATATTGGGCACGAAAGGCCAAGTCTATATTGGCGAGACGGGGTCGAGGACCCGTCTGTGATATATTATATTGGGCACGAGAGGCCAAGTATATACTTGATCGGGATAGGGTCGAGGACCCATTATGAGGTATTATATATATATATATACCTATATTGGATCGAGCTGCACGCCGCAGCAATATATATATTGGATCGGACTGCACGCGCGCAGTAATATACATGTAATATACATGTAATATACATGTGGGACGGACTGCACGCCGCGGTATTATTGCGCTTGGGCTGTAGGAGCCCCTTCGGAGTCCGAGTCTGCACACATTCTCGGTGAGCACTGGTATATATTATGGGATCGGGCTGCACGCCGCGGCGGTATAGAGATATATACATATATATATATTGGATCGGACTACACGCCGCGGTAATATTTGTGTGGATCGTGCTGCACGCCTGCGGTATTATAGTGCTTGGGCCTAGGGAGCCCCTCCGAAGTACTGTATACACCCCCGGTGAGCGCCGTCGACGTTAAATGGAGCGGGCACGCGCGCCGCGGCGGTATATGTATTGGAGCGGGCTGCGCCGCGCAGCATCATACTTATTCATATTCATATATATACTGAAATATTTATATGTTATAGACAGATGTATATGTCTCCATATATTGAGATGGTTGTATACCGTAGTGGTACGAGCGATGATGTGGTTAGTGTGGGACCTAGATGAGATAGATGTGGACTGGGGATCAGAGTACTCATTATAGTGATGACTAACTTGTGGGGGTTGCCTTAGAACTGTTTAGTGATAGTACATGAGTTCTTATTTTTAGTTATTGTTTATTATTGTTACTCACTGGGTTGAAATATACTCACCCCACTCCCCTGCACTTTTTGTGCAGATATACAGGTTCAGGAGGGCAGTTGAGCTATCGCAATTGCTTTATTATCCCCATTCTGTGGAGACTTCGAGGTAGCTGCCGACGTCCACAGTACCTGACCTCTTTCTTTTTATCATTTTGTTGTCTCCATTCCGGTTAGACTTGATTGTGTAGTAGATCTCATTTGTAGAGGCTCAGACTTGTGACACCACGATTTGGTTGGGACTGTGTTCTTGTATTTCAGTTCTACACTTCTTGATTTGTTATGAAAACAGGCTAATCACGCCGATTAATCAGTATTAATTATACTTGGTTGGTTTAATTGGATAAGACGGTCGGGCTTGCCTAGCAATGTGTTGGGCGCCATCACGACCGGGGTTTGGGGTCGTGACACACAATGTGTGCAAATCTTGTTCTCAGGAAGCGTGAGATACTTATTTTTGGGATCCCATTTTGGAGCCAAGTCCTCTCTTACTACTACTATGATGTTCTTGCAGCCAAGAGAGTGCATCAGAAGCCTCGTTCCATTTGCATGTTCTATCTAATTCATGCTTTACCTTTCCTAAATCTTCTTTTAAGACTTTAATCAACTCATCTTTATTGCACAATTCATCTTTCATTTTTCCTATATTTTCTTCTAAGATGAGAGATGATTGATCATCCTTTTTCTTACCAGTCCCTAATTTCAGTTTAATGTTTTTAGATCTGAGTTCTAGAATCTTATTTTCAAGTTGATGAACCTGGTTCTTCAACTCAGTACTTATGTTGTCACTTTTATCAGCCCTAGACTCAAGTCTTTTACATTTTTCTCCTAGGATAACACATTAGATAACACAATTTTTCTTTGGATAAAAATTTATCTTTTCTTTAAGGTGTAGGATACTTACCTCCTATTCATCTTCCGATTCTCCGATGGCCATAAGAGGTTGCTCATCTTCAGCTTCATTTTCTGAGTCCTTATCTGATGTTTCTCTCCATTCAGCAAACATGGCTTTAGTTGATCCCTTATTCCTTTTTGGTTTAACATGTTCCTTCTTCCTATTTCTTCTTTCAGCTCTTTCTTTCTTCCATTAAATCTCCCATTGTGGACAATTTCTGATGTGGTGATCAGTCTTCCCACACTTGTAACAACCTTCATTGGTTTGTTTCTCTTGAGCCCTAGATTTGCTGGATGCTGTTTCTTTTGAAGTACCTTTTCCTCTCATAAGGAATTTCTTGAAATCTCTGGTTATCATAGCCATCTCATCATCTTCAAGATTTGATCCTTCTGAAATTCTGAGAGCCGGACTTCTTTCTTTCTTTGGAGCATCCATTTTCATTGTTTGCCTTCTCAGTTCATAGGTAGTGAGATTTCCAATTAGTTCATCTAACTTTAGAGTAGCAATGTTCTTTGATTCCTGAATAGCAGTGATATTGCATTCCCAGGAGATTGGCAGAACCCTAGTTAAAATTTTCTCCACCTTGTCTTCTTCCAAGATAATCCTTCCAAGAGACCCAAGTTCATTTGTTAGTGTATGAGCCTGGTATACATTTCTTGGATAGTTTCTCCTTCTTTCATGGTAAAATTTTCATATTGAGAATACAATAGAGTTTCTTTTGACCTCTTTACCTGAGGTGTTCATTCATGAGCCACTTGTAAAGTGTCCTAGATCTCCTTGGCAGTAGCACAGCCTTGAATCCTGCTGTACTCATCGAGACCTAGCCCACATACCAACCATTTCTTGGCCTTTTCATTTTCCTCCCATTTCCTTAGATCTTCAGCAGTAAATCTACTCTTGTCTTTGGAACATCCACTCCTTTAGCATTCTTCTTTCTTGTGGCTAAAGTATCATCAGTGATGATATCCCAAAGCTCATAGTCTTCACCCATGATATGGTCCCTTATTTTTTTTCCACCAGGAGTAGTAGAGGCCATTGAAGAGATAAGGCATAGCAGTTGATTGCCCTTCCCACTTCCCAGGTGATGCACTTATGTTGATATTTCCTAAGGTGTTAACCTCTTCAAGGATAACCTGCTCTAATACCAATTGATGTTTTAAATGTTAATACCACACAAGAGGGGAGGGAGGGTGATTTGTGTGGTACCTAATTTTCGCGTTAGAAGAACCTGATTCTTCTAAGTGTTCTAACTACAGCAGTTTGCGGAATAATAAATGCTGAAAGTAAAGTACACAGAGATTTTTACGTGGAAAACACCTGGCTCAAAAGGTGAAAAAATCACAACCTACTACTCGGTAGGATTTTCCCAAACTCCACTAAAATCACTGAGCCAAATAATGCATTTACAAAGACTCTTTGTAAACCTAATGATTAACTCTAATCCCAGTGTGGCACACAGCCTCAACTGTTGCGACAATATCAAGTTAACTCTAACTTGAATACTCAATGCACCTAATACAATTGCTTCTATGAAAGCTGAAAGGTACAATATGAAAACCTACTATAATTGAACTAAACTTTAAATAACCACAATGATGAAACTGGTTCTTCTATCTTAGTTCATGTAGCTTCAGTTGTGCACACTTGTATCTCACATATATTGCTTGCAAAACAGACTTGATTCTTTTTGCTCTCAAATATGCTTTACTTCTGCTTATGTGCATTACCTATAAAAGAGAACAACTTAGTTATTTAATAGATTAGCAGTTAGAGTTTGATCAAGACTCTAGTGCTTATACTTTGTCGATTTTAATCCTTAACTACTACAAACTCTCATCATTATCCTAGCTTAGGATTGTGCTCTCTTATCTTAAGAAGAATGTTCTTCTTATAACTCAATGCAACATTTTCGATCACATTCAGAAGATATTTGTTGCATACGCCGCAGTACATATATTCCTCACGTGCCTTTCTATGCGGTGGTTATTACTAACTGTGTCTCTTATGATGGACCAGGTCCTTCCCCTGATGTTCATTTGTCAATCTTCAAAACATCAACTAAACTTGGCCATCAGAAATTCTATCATTGCACTCCCCAATGGGAGTGTGATGTTAACATGATAAGAATTAATTGGCCAGTTTGGGCAATCTGGTCGGTTGTTGCCTGGCCCTTATATGTTCATCTATTCCTTCATCAAGCGATGATTACTACATTTTCTTATTTAATAGGCCCATCCCCCTTGTAAAGTTAGGCAATTTCCACGAGCTTTCCCAGTTCTCTGCTTCAGGCAATTTCTTTTTGGATATTCTTCCGCTCCCCGTCACTCTGTTGCGATCATGGACGCTGCTTTGACATCTGATGTATGCGCAAAAGTATTTCTTCTTGCATTTTGCCTTTGGCTGGTGACAGTGACCCTGCTCCGACATCGGGGGAGTGGAGCCCAGAGCATACATCCTCAAGGGGAGTTGCTATGCTGGGAAATCCTCCTAATATTTTGGGTCACTGGGGGCATGTGTCGAGGATTACCTCTTCAATTACAGAGGAGACCTCAAGGAGATCTAGAGAAAATATAGATAGGGGGAAGGTGTGGTCCTAAAAGCCCCTTCCCCCGATGAGAACATCACGACGTGCGTCGAAGGCTTCTTTGGTGTGTACATCAGCGTTCTCAAGCCAGGTTCTACGGACTGGGTCATGCTTGATATTTGTAGAAGGTATCAGGTAGCTCTAGCGCAGGTTTATCCTTTCTTCTGGAACATAGTACGACCGATGAGATATTTTGCTGACAAGGCTGGGATAGATTTCACTCTTAGTCACCTCATAAGGTTGTACCGGCCATTGCGCTTTTGAGGGCTGGTTGCTCTCCAGCACCAATCTACTCGATCTCCCATGATCGGCGGCCAAGAGAATGAAGACCAGTGATGTATGAGCTAGTTTGTTCGAGTCCGGACGACCGACGTTATCCCCAGGGAAATCTTATCATTCCCTAAGAAATAGAGTTCCATACGTAAGCTCCATGTTTGAGCTGTTTCTTCTTTCCTTTATCTGAGGTAAGACTCACGACAATTTCTTCTCATATTTTGTTTGTAGCTGCCCGTCGGTTGCCTGATGAGGTTCCAGACATAGCTGAATGGTCTCGCAGATTAGCAGCATGCTAGACTTATGACAGGTGCCGGTGGAGAGATTTTTCAAAAGGGAGGTGGGAGGTAAATTATCGCGGTAGGCGTTTGGCTTTCCCTACGACTCTTCTCTTTTCCTATTAGGGGGTGTCCTCTCCTTCGCTGATCTGCTCGGCTTGCCTACCGCTGGTTCCCAGAGTATGTTTGAGGCGAGATCACTGATTCAAAAGTTGAGGAGTGCTAGCAAAAGGAAAGATGTATTGTGGCATGTGTAGGCTTGTGGCGAGGCACATTCTCCGCAACAGCTAAAAAGAAACGATTTGATTTGTCTGCCAGCTTTCAGGACCGAAGTTTGGACGTACCATATCCACTTGCCATATTCTATGGACTTAAAACCCAAGTATGTCATAGTCTCGAAGGACCTCAGAAGATCCTGGATAGTGCTCACACCTAGGCACCCTAGCCAAGAATGAGTAAGTGCAGGGTAGAAGGCCAGCCTTGAGTGTCAGAGTTCGATGGGTACTCAGAGATCCCCAATGCAGTGCTCACTCGAAGGGGGCGGAGCCTAGAGTCTAAATAGGAGGGGCTTGGACTTTTAAAGAGAATTTATGTTTGAAAAGAGTAATTGAGACAACGGCCTTGAAACGATGATTTCAGAAAATGATGAAGGATTTTGGTAAAATATTTTATCACAGAGAGAAGCAATACAACGGCAGCCAGCAGGTAAAGAACTCATGAAAGAGCAAACACAAACATGGGTAAGGGATTGGGGACATATAACTTTGATATTAGCACGTAGATAGAGTTATAGTTATCACATGATTACCACATAGTTGTCACATAATAGCACAAATTAATAGGATTAGGATTACATAACATAGAAGGAGAGGCAGGTTTAAGCACATAACGAGAGCAAGTAACAACAATCAGGTCAGGGTGAGGATCAACAAACCATGAACACATAAGCATACTAAAGTCTTAGAATGAACTATAGACATATCAGACTCGAAGAAAATAAGGGATATGAGGTAGTAATGACATAATTGCAAGGAACCATATGGAAAACAAGATACACATTCAGACTTAGGCTAGTTACATGATAAGCAGTGGAACCAAAGGATGAAACACATAAGGAATAGTAAGTAAGTAAGTAAGCAAAAACTGGAGCATATTGTGTAGATGCTACAAAGCTAAATAACAAAACATACTAGTTAGTGACTAGATGATAGAACAGTGTTGGATATAACACAGCAGTAGCAGTATACAGGACAAGGAGAACATCTATAGGACAACAATATGCAGGATGAGAGAAGCAGTAGTATGCAAAATCACTAGAGCAGTAGAGACTACTTGGTCTTGGGTGTGTTTGTGTGATCAGTGATCTCAAAGGCAATTTGTGTCAGTGTCTTTGTTCGTGTGAATCTCAATGTATTTGTAAAGTGGGAAGACATGTCTATATAGTTTTGAAAACAAGCAGTACACATGCAAAGAGTGCACAAACATGGAAATAGCAATCAATTAGTATCAATTAAGACGACTGGACTCCTTTAATTAAGGAGTCTAGTTCAAACGGTTAGTCAAGATAGAATAAGGAAAGACATCACTTCAGCAAGGATGATTAAGGAAAGGAATCACATAGTGCATAATCAAGGCCAAATACATAGTGAGAAATTAAGGAAAAGTTGAAATAACTGTGTAAAAAATAGGGCATCAGTTCGAGAATCAACCAAGGGGATCCCAGATCAAATTGTAATCACAGGGAATCCAAAGTAATTAAGGAAAGCATTACATAAATATAAAAATAATTCAAAATTGATACAAAATTGCATAAGGAATACACAAGATCGTGTATTTAAGGAAATCATCACAAGTATGGTATTTTTACACAAGAGGATTAGCACAAATCATCAAATAAACAACCAGTAGGGTAAATGTCGAAATTATCAAGCATTTAAATAGTAGTCACATGATTAATAGGAAGAGATATTCATAGAAATCAACAGGAAAAGGTAATAGTATCGAATTAAACAGGAGTCACGAAAAACATATGAGTGCACACAATTAGGTTACAAAAGGATACTTATGATAAGGGTTAACCTAAAATTGGGGTTTCAGCATAACAATAAAGGCAACAAGAAAGCATAAAATAATCGGTTAAACACAGTGTAGGTGTTTTAAAGATCAAAGAACTATTTTGAGAACATGGTCAAGAAACCCTAGTTCTTGAAATTGTTAAAAATAGAATATTTCGAAGAAAAACACGAAGAAACTTCATAGAACTGTAAATATTGAACGGATCTTAAAAGAAAACCCTAAAAATAGAGGACTATGGTTTCATGGAACCCAGAAAAGAGGGCAAAGCTCATGAACGACATAGATTTAGCTGGAAAGACTGCAAAAATACTCAAACGGCCGGGGATTGCCGAGAAATGGCAAGAGACCCATAGGGGGTGAATGAACTGCTCCAGGTTCATATGAGGAGCCTAGGATATCATTGAGTGGTTGAGAGACGGGTAGATGACTAAGGGATAGTGAGAAGCCATAGGTTCCGATGAGAGAACTAGTCGAAAAAGGTGAAAAGGCCTCGTCAGAGATGAGAAGCCAATGGGCTTCTAGAGAGTACCAGATAGATAGAGAGAGAATGACAGATAGAGAGAAATGAGGAGTCTAAAAAATGAGACAGAGGGAAGGGGGTAGGCGAGGGTTTAATTATGAAAAGAGGATCTAGGCCATTGATCTTATTTGATCAACGACTCAGATTAGTTCGGAGCTGGGCGAGGTTAATCTAGGGACTGGGCTGGGGCAAATTTGGTTGGGTCTTGGGTTAATTGTGTTTACTTAAATCTGATGGGCTGGGGTTAAATTAAGGCTAAAATTGAAAGAAAATAAGGCTGTAATTGAAATAGAAATGGGCTAGATGTTAAATAGCCAATTTTTCTTTCTCATTTTATAAAATAGTAATAATGATTTTAAAAGTAAATTAAAAGTACAAAGCCAACAAGTAAAGTGTAAATATAAATTTTAAAAAAATACTGGAAATAATGTTATAATTATAAAATGCTACTAATCATAAAATGAGTTATAATTATAATTATATGCAATTTAGATTTAAAATACCAAATAAATTTGTAACAAATATACAAAAATCACCTTAATTATACTTTAGTGTAAATATGAGAATAAAAATAAGTTATTCACCAAAATGGTGATCGTAGGAATAATTATTGGATTTTGTACTACTAAAAATAGACTATAAATCAATTTTAAAATCTTTAAAATTAAGAAAAAATGCCAAAACTATGGGGTTTGCTTATATATGCATGTACATGCTATTTTGAGAATATTTTGAGTATATAAAATATATAAAAAAATATTGGGTATCAACACATCATTTGAGGGCAGCATCGGTTATGGGCGTAAGGTGAGGAATCTCCTTCTGTCTCTTGTTGTCATATGCTTTGGCTCCGCACCTGCTCTGGGGATCCACACCCATAGAGGAATAGGGATAGAATTTCATCGACATACTCACCGATGTCTTTTCAGAGTATCTGCACCCCGCGTTACCCGATGTAATGGACTGGGCCCGGGAATTCCGCGTAGGGAGGGAAATTTGGATGTTATGGCAGCCACCACTGGGACACATTAGCGGTTCTGCACGAGGGTGGCATTGGCCCCGAGTGTCCTACTGGCTTTGGCTCGCCATCATTGGTACAATTTTGGCTATTATATCTGTAATCATTAATACATATTTTATTTTAAAACGAGCTCGAATTGAAAAGGGGTATTGAGGCGATGTTGAGGTGGAGTCTCACGTATCGACGTCCTTTTTCCTCAGGAGAGAGGGTGTCTTCGGGTAGTACTCCCCGAGATTGTCCCTTTCTGGCGATGGGCACTTGTATTTTACATTCTTCGAATCTTGTCAGGGTGTGGCCATCCTTTAACGGTCGTGACGATATACCGTAGCTTGCCAACTCTTCCTTGTTTGGTTTCCCCTTGTCCGTTGATCTGGACCCGTGTTGGCTTGCCTGGTGATGCTTTGTGGTTGCCTGTATTGGATGGCATAGTTGCTGCTCTGTTGGGTTCGTAGCTCCGAGCATTTTGTGACTCTCATGGCGGGCCACGATTTATTAGGAAGAATGTTTGTTGAATATATTCGATCCACTCGGAGTTCCCAATTTGACTTACGCGGATTATTATGCATGGAACCACATCATTGAAGTCGAGCTTTATTGGGAGAGGTATCTTAGCCAGTTGCATCTTGTTAAATCTGTTACCCTTGAAGGTTCCTCGGGGGTATCGTCTTTGGGCTACCGCCCCGCTGTTGCGAGATGCACTGTACCTCTGATCGTTTCTTCTGTTCACGCCATATAGATGACAGCTTTATTTATTTGGTGTCGACTTTTCAAGGATCTGCCGGGATATGCCAATCCAGTGAGGGTTTCTCGAGGGTTATCCGTGGCTCTGACTCGGGTTCGATGTTGGTCGCTAGTGTATGACCAAGTCTCGACTGCATATTCGACCACGCTTGGCTCGAATTACTCTGGAGGCACCGGGTATGTTTTGTTCGGGTTTTGGGAGAAAGCCCATGCCATCCTAGTATTCAGGACCGGGATCGATCTTGTTTAACTTGTCAGCTAGTGAGGCATAGTTTCCTATGATATTTTATTTCTTCTTCTTTTCTCAACCTTCTACGTATTGAGCCCTTTTGGCATTTATTTGATGGCATTGGCGTATGCTTCCACGGATCGTGTCAATATGGTGAGTGGCTCCCCAAGATTTGATATCGAACGATAATGTTGCGTCGTGGTCTCTTCCAGGTGAATTTCTTCGAATCTCCTCATCAGGATAGGCTCGAGCTCTACATTGTAGATGTCGTCATTCCCAAACTGGCGTGCACGAGTGCTGATATACCCATGAGGACTTGAAGTCCCATCATTCCTAGGGAGTCTCATTGTTTCTGACTTCCACAGAATAGGTACCGGGATGTTATCTCTGGGAAATGGTTGCTGTAGGAATCTCCGCGAGCGTGAGTCGATCCTTTTGATATTGTCTTCCAGAACCCTTACCATTATAGGGTAGGTCGTTGGCTCGTCGTCGCCCGATACCTCGGGTATTGGCACGAAGCGAGGAGATAGTTTGGGTGCTACCACGCCAAGAGTCTCCGAGCGGTTCTGTAGCTTAGAGATATCCAACTATTGTTCCTGTAACATTTCAAAAATGATATGAAGGTTAACTTTATGTTATTCTCGGGCCAAGTTTTTTCGGGTTTCTTGTTGGTTAGCACATCGCGTGCCGCCATCGAAGTGCAAGACTTTGTTACTCCGTTGTGCAGTATAGGAATCCATATCCACTCAGGCCGATCTGGATGTGTTATCGGGTTCCTGCGGTGTCGCGCCAACCATTAGGATAGTCGTACTATCTTCTTTGCAATTTTCGAGGTTATCGTCCTCGATTCCCCTCATCGGGCATATCATTAACCAGAATTTGAAAGGTCTTGGAAAGAAAAAGTGTGAATGGTATCGTACGTTTAAGTGAAAAAAATAGCAACGAAATAATCACTATTATTTTTAGCCCCGCGGTAGGCGCCAAACTATTTACCGTGAAAATAGTAATGACAATTAAATTTGTAAATAAGGATCTAAAAATACGCGATCTATTCCCGAGCTAGTTTGGAAGGGTGGTTAGTGTTAAGCGTGAAGTAAAACAGTAAAGGCCGAGCTAGACGGGCACTAGCCAAACTAGTAGGGGACATTCCCGGGCTCAGAGCAAGCCAGTAAATACCTCGGGGCTAGGCTTCGAGCCTATCGCAGTCCTATTGAGGGTAGCCTTGTCGAGAGTAATCAAGAGAGGGATAACAGATAAGTATGGATATACAAAGCTTGATACCGTCAATCTTGAGCTAAATGATGAAGAAAAATAAAAACACTAACGTGACCTCGAGGTCGTAAAACACAGATAGCTTAGGACAAAAGAGAGAGAGGGAGAGATATTATTGCTTAGTAGAGAAGTGGGAGCAACATCAGTTTGTTAAAAGGTGGGGTGAGTCCCTTTTATATAGGAGAGTGGACTCAATAAAATACGTATATGTCACTTATAAAAGTAGGAAGATAGGACGGCCTATCGCACGTCACATCATTAGGTCACGGATAGACCGACCTTGTCAGGTGTAGCCATGCGCTCCGGAGTCACCTTCTCTTGCTCTAGCCTTGAGCTTCTTTTGATTCAAACCTTGATGAACCCGGAGGTCGAGAACTCGATCGTAGCCTTCCACCCTCAGGGTATCGAGGGAGGCTTCCTAAATTTCCTTGATAGCGAAAATCAAGCCTTCTGATTTTTATCGCGCACACCTTCACTCACAAGCACACTCGAACAGAACCATCAAAACCCGACATCAAAATTTCACTAAAAACTCAGATTTTCAATTGGGGAACTTTTACCCCAAATCCCATTTCTTCCACTCAAATTCTCAGATTAAATGTGTAAAACAACACTATATTTATGAAATATAAACCAAACGGAGTTAGGAATCTTTACCCACTGATTTTCTTTTAAAAACCTTCTCAAATCGCCTTATCCCAAGCTAAAAATCAAATTTAATATTATGAACTTCAAACCCTCAATATTTCTATATCTGCCCAGCAATTACTGCATTTCCAATTCATGGGGCCGCACATGCGTCTTGAGCTTTGCATATGCGGAATTTTCTTAACTCTACGCTCGCTACACTTGCACTCCCTTCTCCACAGATGCGGTCCGCTTTTGTGGTCCTTGAGCCACATCTGCAGTCACTGGCCTATGTGCCTAAAATCGCACCTTCGACCTTTTCCTCGCTTCTACAGGCCGCACCTAAGCCTTCTCACCGCATGTGCGAAATACAAGAAGCAACAAAACTTTAGAACAGCCTAAATCCAAATTCAACTTCTGTTAAGCATCTAAAACTCACTTGAGGCCCCCAGGACCTAAAAATATATCAACAAATCCTAAAACATCATACGGACTCAGTCCAACCCTCAAATCACATCAAACAATGCTAAAACCATGAATTACCCTCCAATCCGAGCCTAATAAACTTGAAATCCCAAGAACTCTACAACCGATGCTAAAACCAATCAAACTATGTCTGATTGACCCCAAATTTTACACATAAGTCACATTCAACATTACGGAGCTGTTCCAACTTTTGGAATCGGATTCTGGCCCCCATTTGAAAATCTCATTATCGATCCGAATATTTCAAAAATTCGAATTTCGGCATTTGAAGCCTAAATAAGCTACAGACCTCTAAAACACAATCTGAACACGCTTGTAAGCCCGAAATCACTTAATGGAACTATTAGAATTCTATTTTGATGCCGTCTTCACACTGCTTCGACGATGGTCTAAATTCTAAAGCTTAAACTATCATTTATGGACTAAGTATTCCAGAATACTCAAAACTCGAAATGAATCTTCTCGGAAACTCACAATAGTAGAAACAAATACGGAAAAAGCAGTTAATAGGGGATCATGGCGTTACTTCTTAAAACGTTCGGCCGGATCGTTACAAATTCTATGTCAGATGCAGTAAAGCTGAAAACATACATGCAAATTGAATATGCTACTTCTCGGATGTCCTTGTATTTATGGAGAGGAAATTAAATGAGACTTTTCCTGGAAAGTTATCCCTTTTATGAACAGTCAAAACTTTTCTGTTAATTTAAAAATTTTAAAATTTAATTAAAATTATAAATAAATAAAAAGCTGTTTAAAAAATAAAACACGAAATAAGTATAAATATACATGTTCAAAATGTGTTTGTTGTTCATTTTATTAGACTTAATAGACATAGCTTTATAAAGCCAACAAAATATTTTGTGGTCATCGATGTGAGACTCCAGCATATATACAAACTATTTTATTATTTTCAGTACCTTTAGTCATGTGGGCACTAGCCGATTTTTGACAAGATCCCCCCAAAACTCGCACGGTCATGGCCATCTAGTTGCTTCAGACCAAATTTCGTATTAGAGCTTACACTTGCCTTATGAGGAAGTGTAACATTTTAGGTCAAAATAACCTCTTAAGACATTTGTACTTTTTTCGATTTGTCATCTCGGTCCCGATAATCTACCAAGTTTCATCCACATACTTTAACTTGATCAAAACCTATATTTTAAACCCCTTTGATGGTTGACCAAGCATATATGGCAACAAAATGGTTGAGCTGGATAATATCAGTGTAGTTCACGCACACAACGAGCGTGAATATAATATTTTTAATAAATAAAAATTAAAATAAAATGAAAAATAAAATAAAATATGTAAAAAGGCAAAAAACAAAATTCCTCCCAACCCACCCCATTTTCTTTTTCCTGTTAGCTTCTTCCCCCCACCCCTCTCCTTATGTTTTCTTGTTTTTCCTATTCGCTTTTTCTTCTTTCCAAAGCAAAAACAAAAGATTCTTGTTTTTTTTTATTTAATTATCGTCTGCAAATGCAAATGCAAATTATTGTTTGCACCGGGTAAGACCTGTCTATGAGCCAGAAAAGACCTACCTATTTCCCCCTTCTTTGAACTCCACTTATCCACTAACGCCATCGTAATCTCTGTCAACAATGGCGGACAAGAAAGAAACACCGGCGAGCAGCTCACGACTTTGACTCCAATTCCGACACCTTTCAAATTAAAACCCGATTCCATCATCCTCCAAACCCTAAAAAACCTCAAGGCCTCCTCTGCCGCCTCCAGTTTCAAAACCCTAACTCTTGTCGATGTTGGCCTCTCCACCACCTGTCGTGAAGTGACCGATCTCCCAATCGACAAGGTACAATATAATATAAGAGTTAGTGTCGGCGAAAATTCCAGCCAAAGTTCCGGATCTAAAACCCATATGACAGTAGAAACATAAAATAAAAATATAATAGGATAATTAAGGGTAAGAGAAAACGGGAAAAGCGTCGATTAGTATAGATGACTTTTATGTTTGAATTTATTTTTATTTTTATTTTTGATTTTAATCACTTTTAATCTACCATGTGATATGACATCTAAACATTGTTATGTTTTTATTTGGAGGAGATTGAATTACATGCAGTGCAGTAATAACCTTCTGTCATAAATATTTATTATAAACGGTTCGAAAGAGTATAAGTGTTCAATTGGTAAATTGTTAAGTTGGGATTCACATGATAAAGTGACACAAGTATAGATATCATTTAGGCTATTCTGCTATATTTTAGTGGTTAAAAGTATGATATCTGGTGCACCACATTCATCATAGAAAATTTCAAAAATTAAATACAGTATTCAAATAATGTTAGATAAACAAGTTAACAGAAATTTGTAATTAGTCAAAAGGACAGTTTCTTGATTTCCAAGTGATCCTCTAATATGGTTCTAAATTGGTTACTAGTGAAAGGTGCGGAAAGGACAAGAAAGTATTATGTAGTCTACCGATAAATTGACGTTGAAACAAGGAGGATTAATTGCTTTCCTGTTATAGACAATCTTTTTTTCGTCTGTTGCTTTTCGTGCGGCTTAAAAAATGCCATTGTTAGGATTACATGAATAATATGTTTTTGGTTAACTCTTGCTTTTATAGTGGTAGAGAAGAAAGGAAAAACAGAGTAATGGTAGTTCTATTACCGAACCAACACTCAGTTTCCTCATTCTCTTTGTTAAGTTATTATTTATAGTTTTTTTCTTTTTCTGGTCTTTGGTATATTAATTAAACTATTTTAATTGTACCCGACTTAGATAAAGAAAATAAATAAAGGTGATAGATTTGTCATCTTTAATTTCTAAGATTTTGTCGGAAAGCCTGAAATCTTGAGAAACAGACGTAAATGAACCACCTTACGGAAATCTAAAGAAATTAAAGTGAAACGGACATCGCAACCTGTCAACAAACACGTAAAAAATATGGGAAAGTGCGACAAATTGACAAATAGTATTAGAGAAGCTATATTTAGGCCCCACTTGAGATTAAGATGTTTGAATTTGAATACACATCTTAATATTAAAAAGTGTATTAAGATTAAGATACCAAAGATTAAGACATCTGAATATATTAAGATGTATATCAATATTTGAATACTAAATGATTAAAATTATTTGTTTTTTAGCATATTTATGTATAAAATTTATCTTTATTTAATAAATAAATAAATAAAATATATATATATATATATATATATATATATATATATATATATATATATATATATATATATATATATATATATATATATATATATATATATATATATATATGTGGTGGTGATGGCTCACGGTGGTGCTTGTGAATGCTTCCTAGAGGCGGTGGTTGTTGGTGGTTCTAGGTAGTAGCTAATGGTGATTGGTAGTGATATCGATTATGATTGAAGATGGTGTTGGTTGGTGGTAATACTTAATAATGATGGGTGATGATGGTGGTTGTGGTTGTGACTGAGGAAGCTGGTGGTAGTTTATACTGGTGGGCAGTACCTGTTGGACATCTGTGTCTGTTCAAAATCAGAAAATCAGAGAAGTAAACAAACGTTAGTTCAATAAACAAAACGTGAAATAATAATTCCGAGCCCACAAGTTGCTTGTGTGTCCTTAAGGAATTTAATCCTCTCACTGTTGCCCAAGGTTTTGGATTAATTCCTCCCAGGATAGAACGGAATAACTATTCTGCAACACTGGCAATCGAAACTACAGAATTTCAGCGAACTCAACAGACGGAGCAAATCACACTCGACACTTATGTTTATTTGAAAATAATGCAACATTATAGAAAAGAGGGGAGAAATTTTCAGATTTTTCCATTTGATTTTCATATCTAAAATATGAGGCAAAGCCTCTAAATTTATAGACAAAGGAAGGGTGATATGGAGAGGTGCAATTTAAAAGGTGCCTCTTATGGAGAGATGCGATCCAAAAGGTGCCTCTTCCATTTCCCATTCACACCCTTTTTAAAAAAAATTCAACAATCCCCCACATGAATGGGGAATGGACATATGTGAAAAAATATGCATGAAAATAGTGTGTGATTCGCAAGTAAGATTAATCGCATCTGGATAAGTAGGTTTCCCTTTGAACTTTCCGTAGTGAACTTATGTCGGATATACTCGGTCAATCGGTAGAATTGATATCTTTGAACCGTCGAGCTTTGGTGTATACCTAGACAACCATAAGTCACACAATCAACCCTTAACCGTCTTTGGTTCTCATTGTTGTGTTCGTTTCAGCCATGAACACCACCTGGTTCATAAGTTGTGACGACCCGGCCCGTCGTCACAAGAATTACCACCCCGTTATGTTGTAAATACATGTTTTATGATTTTATATAACTATTTGATATACCCTGTATCAAACTTAGAAACCATTAAAAAATGTCTTAACATTTTATCCTTGTTACTGAACATTGTCTTCATCACGAGAATGGACTAAAATATTATATTTGACAATGTTGAACCGGTCATGCATAACTTTGTTTGCTCCTTGAACCTAGATCTCGGACCTCCAAAATTCTAGGTAGAGTTACCGCCATGATGACTTGTCCTCGGCCATAGTCCCATACCCTTAGATGATTTCTCAACTCCCTCTCTAGTTAGGCCTTTTGTAAGCGGATCCGCCAAATTATCCTTTGATTTTACATAATCAATTGTGATAATTCCACTAGAAAGTAGTTGCCTAACGGTTCTATGTCTGCGTCTTATATGACGAGACTTTCCGTTATACATAACGCTCCCAGCCCTTCCTATTGTCGTCTGACTATCACAATATATACATATAGGTGTCAAAAGATTGGGCAAAAATAGAATATCTTTCAAGAAATTCCGGAGCCATTCAGCTTCTTCACCGGCCTTGTCTAAGGCTATAAACTCAGCCTCCACTATAGAGCGATCAATGCACATTTGTTTGGACGATTTCCAATACATCGCTTATCTACCGACTAGTTAGAATCGGTTAAACCGGTGATCTAATTTTCATCACTATACCCCTCTTTTATCGCGGGATAATTATTGTAGTACAAAATATAATTTGGAGTATACTTCAAAACTCGTTTCATTGTCACGAACGTTCAATACAACCTTCCTTATGTTGTAGACTAAACGTCTCGACTTTCAATTGCATAGCATATTATTGACTACACTTAATGTAGTAATAGTATAGTATAACAATAGCTGGAATTATTGGCATCAGTTGTGACCACAACCTTTTAATATATAACACATTTATCAATCACTCCCTCATTTTTCAAGCATTTGTATGCTATTTATTCATACGTCTATATGATATGCAAATTATAGCACCTTTATTTATGAAACAAATCCAACTTGCAATGGATTTTGGTCATGTTCATTGGTTGGTTCACCTTATTATAGACCAATGTATTAATATATCCGTTCATGAACGGTCATTTCGACACTAAAACGTACAGACGTATTATTTTATGAAAAGTCACAACCTTCAAAGTGACATCATTTCATAAAAGAACCAAACAATATAAATTTTCATTAAAGAAAATGACCTTTCGAGAAAGACATGTGACCAACTTCCGAATTAGTAATTTCATCAACTAGTCTTCATTAAGAGTAAACAACTGATGAATTTACCAACTACTATATCAACGAGTTTCAAATATCAATTTAGACATTACGTCTAACATTTTCTTTTGTCATGCATAAGATAAAAGCTCCCACATTTTAAATATTTCATCAACATATAATCAAAATAACGACTATATGATTTGAAGTATTCTTAATGTAAACACTTTTATTTACACTAATTAATTTTTGAAACTATTTGACAATATTATTTGGTCAAATCTCGCATGTCATTGTTTGGGTGACTTAACAAGTCGACACACCTTTGTTTCTTTTTCGGGAACCATGAACCCTTCAGGTTGTTCCATGTAAATTTCTTCCTCCAAATCTCCATTTAAGAAGATTTTCTTTAATTTCATCTGACGGATTTCAAGGCCATACACTGCGGCTAACGCTATTAACACCTGAGTAGATGTAATCATCGTTACCGGTGAGTATGTATCAAAATAAACAAGACCTTCTCGTTGTCTAAACTCTTTTGACAATTAATCTTGCCTTATATTTGTCAATAGCACCATCACTTTCATTTACTTTTTTAAAATCCACTTAGAATTCAAAGGTTTATTTTCTGGAGGAAGATCAACCATTTTCCCAAGTATGGATTCTATCTTACTATTGACAGCCTCTTTTCAATATTGTGCTTCCGAGCAAGACATTGGTTTTTAAATGTTTGAAGCTCACTTTCCAACAAGAATGTCAGAAAATCTAGTCCAAAGGAATTAGTTATCCTTTGACGTTTACTACGTCTTAGATTCACCTCAATTGGTGTACTTTCTTTTGCTTTTTCCCGTGTTCGCTTAGATTTTTTTTTTCACTAGACGACTCACATTCTTTTTATACGGATAACTATTCTCAAAGAATTCAGCATTATCCGATTCAATTACCGTATTAATATGAATGTCGGGATTTTCTGATTTATGAATCAGAAAACGATATGCCTTACTATTTGTTGCATATCTTATGAAAACGAATCAACAGTTTTCAATCCGTTTTTTATCCTTTTGGGTTTAAGAACTTGCACTTTACCCAAATATCCCCCACACTTGAAAATATTTTAAGTTGGGTTTTCTTCCTTTTATTCATTTTTCGTATAAAAGGATTCCGTAAGAATAGCTTCTCCCACAAGATTTGGGTAAACCAAAACTTACAACAAGGCATTATATCATCACATTTAACATTCTACTCATTCTTTCCGCAATTCCATTAGATTGCGCTAATGAAGAGGCAGTCGTTTGGTGAATAATACCATATTTCAAACATTTTCATCAAAAAGGAGATTCATATTTGTTGAGCCCACTGCAAGAACTGTTGTTTGTGCCATAACATAGTTAGAATAAATGGTGAAGTTTTTAATCTTCAAACCAATTTGACACAATCAGAATTAATAAACGGTGAAGTTTTTAATCTTCTAACCGAGTACTCTCTGATACCGGATATATTAAATGGTGAAGTTTTTAATCTTCAAACCACGTAATATCTGACACAACAAATTTAATAAACGATGAAGTTTTTAATCTTCAAATCGAATAATAAATTAATGTAAAAAATCACTAAGATTTTAATCTCCAAAACGAGTATAAAGTCACTTAGACTTTAATTTCCGACAAATGAGTAGAATGTCACAAAGACTTTAATCTCAACGAACGAGTAAAAATCACGCAGATTTTGATCTCGAAGCAGGAGTAAAAAATCACGAAGATTTTATTCTCCATAACGTGTGTAGAACATCACGAGAATTTTAATTCTCTTTCCAAATGATTTTCCAACTAAACCATTATAACACTTTAAACAATGTGATTTCTTTCTCTAAAAAAATACATATATGTTCACCTTTACATATATTATATTCATTATGTCAAAATATTTCAAGTATTACCGTAAGCCTAATTTTTGCTTACAACCTTGAAAAATAACCATCCACAAATATTTATGCATGTTACCAAATTATGTACCAACTACTGATAGTTTTCATTTGGTCAGGAATAAAAAAAATAAACACATGTTATTCTCCATCATGCACGTAATTCTTGATTTGTAGTATGAATAGATAATATGCACCTACACCATTGCTGGTAGAAATTATGTCTCATAAATCACATGGGGTAGAAAATCATAAACATGTATAGTTATCCCTTTCTGATGAAGTTAATCCCACAAAGAATACAAAATCCTCTCTTTAAAGAGAGATAGAGTATTATTCAAAGTGACAACAGACAAGTGGCCTTAACTTTAACATGGTAGAATTCAAAATGGTTTCCCTCTTAATTTTCCGTGCATCACTTATTTTTGAATACTCCATCACAATGAAATATATATCATCACACAGACAGATGATAAATTTATTGTAATTCTATGATGAAGTGAACACATCAAATCAATAAATGATTGCAATGATTACAATTACTAGTACATACTTCCTGTTTCGAAGAGTACCGGACACATTTCCATGCCCTTGGTATGTTTTTACTTTCATGCAATAGTGGTGGCTAGCACAAGGTCTGCATGTCTTTACTATATTTAGTACGCACTTGTTCTCTGCTCCTTTGACAAATTTCAGAACAGTGACCAAATTTTCTGTTATGCAGATTCGCCAATTCTCACGAACACAGAAGTTGTATATATATAAAATAAAAATTAAATTCCTTAAGATTGTTGGACATCTGTGTTCAAAATCAGAAAATCAGAGAAGTAAACAAACGTTAGTTCAATAAACAAAACGTGAAATAATAATTCCGAGCCCACAAGTTGCTTGTGTGTCCTTAAGGAATTTAATCCCCTCATTGTTGCCCAAGGTTTTGGATTAATTCCTCCCAGGATAGAACGGAATAACTATTCTGCAACACTGGCAATCGAAACTGCAGAATTTCAGCAAACTCAACAGACGGAGCAAATCACACTTGACACTTATGTTTATTTGAAAATAATGCAACATTATAGAAAAGAGGGGAGAAATTTTCAGATTTTTCCATTTGATTTTCATATCTAAAATATGAGGCCAAGCCTCTAAATTTATAGACAAAGGAAGGATGATATGGAGAGGTGCAATCTAAAAGGTGCCTCTTATGGAGAGGTGCGATCCAAAAGGTGCCTCTTCCATTTCCCATTCACACCCTTTTTAAAAAAATTCATCAGTACCTGCTATGGTTGTTGATGGTGATGGGTCGGTTAGATGTGGCAGTAGAGGTAGATGAGTTTGTGGATGTGGTAGAGAATTATGGTGGTGGTAGTGGGGATAATGGGTGGTGGTTGTTGCTAAAGATGGAGGCTACGATTGAGTATATATAGTGATAGTGGTGGTGGTGCGTGGTATGGTGATACTTGATAATGGTAGAGGTGACGATAATTAATAATAAATGTAGATGGTAGCATGTTAATGAAATTAAGTCTCTGTTATAGATCTTAATCATACAAAACTATTCAGACCTATTAAGTGGTTGTAAAGTAAAAAATAACACTTAATTATTAAGATTCAGATTTTAAAACAAACACACTTAATGATTAAGATCTGAATAATTAAGAGTCAAATTTTAAAAATAAACACACTTAATATCTAAGATCTGAATAATTATGATGCAAAACTCTATTAAGTGCAAACAAATGAGGCCTTACTATACTAGTATCTCTTTTTCCTCGAGGATTCGAGCTATATATACACCAGCAAAAGTGACTATTCAATAAATCTTAATAATAATATGTCAGTTATTATTTCTATCAAAGTATCCGTCAGTACGAATCATATAAATTATTATCTTATAAGTGACTTGATTGTATATCCTCTACACATAAAATTTAAGCAATTGAAGTGACAAGTCTTAGAATTTGTTTGTCCATAAATTATTTTTCTATTTTCGAAACTCTATTTCAAAACTTTATTTGGTTATATTATAAACGGCCAAAAATGCATATTTTTTGGTGTACTTTCATCTCATCACTTATGTGGTTATGGCAGGTTGCATGAGTTCTTGTATATGCTCATTACGTACATTCTTATTTGTAGGAGCGAGTTGCATGAAAAGTCACCAAAAGGCCTTCATTCTGGATCAAAAGACAAAAGAAGGACTTTGGTCGTTCACTCTCGCGTAAACGCGAAAGAGTGAATGAGCTGGCTGAAGAAGAGCTTGAGAAAAAATAGTAAATTATGACAAAAAGGCATGGAAGTGCACGAGAGATCTAGAAGAAAAAGAATAAGAGAAGCACTTCGCTCGTTCACTCTCGCGTGCATACGAGAGAGTGAACGAACTAACTTAAAGAGGTTGTTCCAGAGTGGGCTGGTATTATTTTCGCCCCATCATATCCCATATAAATAGTCACTAAGGCCTCATTTGTTTGCACTTAATGGAGGTCTGAATCTTAATCATTCATATATCAGACATTAAGTGTGTTTGTTTTTAAAATTTGAATCTTAATTATTCAGATCTCAATCATTAAGTGTGTTTGTTTTTTTTACTTCACAACCACTTAATAGGTCTGAATAGGTCTTTATGATTCAGATCTATAACAGAGACTTAATTTAATAAGATGCTATCATATATTTATTATTAACTGTCGTCACCGCCTACCATTATCAACTACCACCATGCCACCACCACCATCATACTCAACCAACCTCACCACCACCACCTCCTCCACCACCACCACCACGCCACTATCATCCTCACTCATAGGCGCCACCATTATTGACCATCACCGCCCACTATCCCCACTACTTTGACCAACATCACCTATAATCAACGCTCATCCACCTCAATTAACACAATTGACCACCCCATCACCACCAACAACCGTGGCCGACACTACCGATCATTATAACCTACCACCACCCACCCACCATCTTCCTAAGTCACAACTACTATCACCACCGGCCATTATTAATTGTTATCAGCCACCACCACCACCACCATCACCATCCTGAAACATAATCGCCACCACTACCAATAGCTACTAGTTACTAGCATGAACCACCATCATCAACCAATACTACCACCATCCGCCGTTGCTAATCGGTATTCACCCGTTAACCATCACCACCAACAACTATCATATTTTTAAGAACTATAAATTTTATTGATAAAATATTAGATTAGTTAGTATTTTATTTGAATTTTACGTTTATTAATTTTCAAATAGAGATAACTTTTATATATTCAGATGTTAAAAATCAAACAGTCTTAATTATTTAGTATTCAATTCTTAATACATATCTTAATATATTCATATGTGTATTCAAATTCAGATGTCTTAATCTTAATACACATCTTGATATTCAGATGTATATTCAGATTCATATGTCTTAATCTTAAAAAAAACAAATGAGGCCTAAACTTACTTTTTGAGAAGGATCGAATGGGGGAGGTAAGAACACAAAGAAAAGAGCAAGGCGGAGAATTCTTCTACGAGTTTTTCACTTTCTTCTTTATATTTTCATTGTTGGTTATAACATTGTATATTGTAATATCATATAATATTATGAGTAGTTAAACCCGTCATCTGGGATTTGATGGAACCTATTGAAGGATGATTTTGTATTACGTATAATATAGATTTGACTTTGATTTTTCTCTACTTTTTCAACCATATTTTTATTGTTGTTGATTGAAGATCTCGCAATTAACTGTTCCTATTTAGTGTGTATATTTCTCAAGAGAGAGTACGCATTTAGGTAGTTCTTGAACAACAACACTCTTAACGTATTTAAGAGATCAATATGGAGGGATTAAAGGCAGGATTAAAGATAACTAAACCTTGGTGCGATCGTAGTGAACTGTGAATTACAGCTACCTCGTATAGTTCGAGAGAATACGTCTATTAAGTTATGGTAGTTACTCGAGAGAGAGCTATAATATGCAAAGTACTCACGATCGGTAGAGAATACTTAGCTCAATTTATAGAAAATATGGTGGGAAAAATTTCGACACTAGGGGAAATCATAACCCTAGACTTTTCCCAATCTTCTCTATAATATTTGCTCTGTTAGTTATAAATTACTGCATCTTAATTATTTTGCTCTTATTTTGTAAATACTCAAATTATTATTTAATATTTCTGAAGGTTGAATACTTGAATTCGTGTGAAACTAATGGTTGTAATTAGTAGGTTAATTCCTTGTGAGATTCGACTCCAGACTTGTTAACCGAATTATATTTGCAATGATCTCTAGACCTTTTAGGAGGCATAGTTGGGCGTGATCAAATTTTAGTATTGTTGTCGGGGAATTTATGGTGTTATTAATTACAGCTAGAAGAATTTCTAGGATTCTTAGTTTAGTGGTTTTCATCATTTTAAATACATTATATTGAAATTCTAATGTTTGTAGTCTTGGGTGTTACAGATGCATGCCTACAAACTCCTCAAGAACTAGATTTGAAGCATTATCGGATCCTGAAAAAGCTTTCAAGGCATTAAAATTTTGCGAATAAGAAGGACAAACAACAACAGAAGTCAACAGAACGAATCGAACTAGATATGTGTGACGTAGTAGATAACCCAATCAACATACACAATGGGAATGACCCGCAATAAGTGTGTGGCACCGCTTATGCAGAAGCAACCTTGTATGATTGGACACAATCCACCACTAAAAACCTGGCAACCAAAATTGTAGTCCCTCATATACAAGATCAAATCACAAAAAAACTTCTACATTTGTAGCGGAACAAGGGACTATTCTTGGGGTCTTACATTAAAGATATGCAGTAGCATCTAAAAAGTTTTCTGTCGATTTGTGTCACGCAAAGGTAACCAAATATGACACCAGAAGCAATAAGGTTGTTGTTGTTTTCATTCTTAATGACCGGAGTGATTCAGACTTGGCTAAATTCGCTCCTCATAAACTCCATCACTGCTTGGGAGGAATTAGTCAAGTAGTGTTTTAACAATTTCTATCCATTCAATAAAACTGCCAAGAAAGTTGATAAGATATTGAGCTTCAGGCAAAAACTAGCTGAAACATTGTAAGAAACATGGGAGAGGTTCAAATGTATGCTAGTTAAGTGTCCACATCATGGCATTCTAGACCAGATGTTGGGGCAAAGATTCTACATGGGATTAGTAGACAACTTGAAGCCAATGTTGATGCTTCAGCGGGTGCAGCATTTTTGAGAAAATCATTCATGAAATGTAAGGTCTTAATTGATAAATGGCTCAAAATCAGGATGGATGACAAGAGACACAACAATCAGCCATGTAGTTCACTCAGTAGCTTTGGATCCAAACAACTCCATAGCCGAGAATATGGTCACTCCGATGACGCAAATGGGTATCCTTACTAAGAAGATCGATGAATCATGCCAGAAGCATATACACATAGTTGACACAAATAATGGGGGCTTATGTACACCATGCATTAAACAACCATATGTGTGTTCGTGGAGTGGTGGATATGAAAATCACAATCAAAGATACCAAGAGAATATGAAATATGTGGGAAATTATGGTTGCCAGAGGCAAGCTGGTCAAAATTGGGGGCAGTAGAATTGGAAGTATAAAGCAGCGCAACAACAATGCGATAATAACAACAATCCCGGAGTTGTACGACCACAGGTTCAAGTCATGCCTAACCAAAGGCAACACGGATACAATCAGCAAAATCAATATCTAGCTAATCTGCGGCCTCAACAATAACAGATAGAGAGACAAGATGATGGGTTATATGAAACTAAAGTAATGATGCAACAATTGAATATGTACAATGGAAAAATGCAAGAGAAGCATGACCCGATGATAAAAGGCATTAAGATTCAATTAGGGCAGATATCGATGGCTGACGTTACCTTTGGACATATATATCAATCTAAAATATCAGGGCCCAAAGAAGCTTATGGCGGTGAGTATAAGAAATTATAGAGATCTTGATCTAGAGCAAGAAATTGCTTGTGAAAGCCGGTCAACTAAGATACTTATGCCAGTACTAATTGAGGTGGACAATTCAACAGGGTTAAAAGGTACAACATGAACAAGAGGAAACAAGCAAAAAAAAGAGGTTGTAAAGGTGACTAAGAAAGTGTAAGAGACGACATCAGAAAAAGTGTCAGAGCAGGATCTTACTCAAGTCACAGGAAGGAAGCGACCTCCAGCACCTTTCCCTTAGAGGTTGGCCAAATATCAGAAGGATGAGTAGTATAAGAAATTCATGGAATTGTTGAAGCATTTTCAAGTGAACATTCCACTAGTTGATGCCCTGAGGGAGATGCCTGGTCATGCAAAAATGATGAAGGACGTGATGTCTAGAAAGATAAACTTTCAAATCATGGAAACTATTACACTAACTCAAACATGTAGTGTTGTCATGATGAAACCCATAGCTGAGAAGCTAGCCGGCCTAAGAGTTTCACAAACCCATGCACAATAGGCAGCTATGCTTTTTCTAAAGCATTATGTAATTTGGGGGCAGGCATAAACTTGATGCCCTTGGCTATCTATAAAATGTTAGGAATTGGAAGAGCGAGACCCACATCTATGTTACTACATCTAGCTGACAAAATAGTGAAGAGGCCATCAGGTATACTTGATGATGTACTTGTGCAGGTTGGAAGGTTTGTGTTTCCGGTAGATTTTGTCATTCTGGACTGCCGAGGTGACGAGGAGGTTCCCATAATTTTGGGAAGGCCATTCTTGGCCACTATGAGAGCTTTAATTAATTGTGAAACTGGTGAGCTAAAGATGGGACTGAACAATAAAGAGATAACGTTTAATGTGAAGAAGTGTATGTGGCGACCAAGTGAGTTTGCTAATTGCTCAATGATAGATGCTGTAGATGTGATTTTGGTGGAGGAGATGAGGCACTAAATTCATAAGATCCCCTAATGGTCTGCTTGATTAACCTAGACGAGGTAGATGGTGAGAATTTGGCAGAGTGGGTTTTCGCCCTTGAAGGACAAGGGTACTTGGAAAGAGAGCTCGAATTCGATCCTTTACACTTAGAAGAAAGAAAGACCCCTCCAACTAAGCCATCAATCGAAGAGCCACAACAATTAGAGCTAAAACTGTTGTCGACCTACCTCAGGTATGCTTTCTTGGGACCAAGTTCAACATTGCCCTTTATTATCTTATTTGGTTTGTTAGATACGCAGGTAGACCAACTTTTGTAGGTTCTAAAGTAATTCAAGACTACAATTGGGTGGACCATTAAAGACACAAAGGGTATCAGCCCAACGTATTGTATGCATAAAATTCTACTGGAAGATAGGCACAAACCATTCAAAGAGAATAAAAGAAAGTTGAATTCCCAACATGAAAGAAGTGGTGAAGAAAGAGGTGATCAAGTGGTTAGATGTGGGAATTATCTTCCCTATCTCTAACAGCAACTGGGTCAGCCCAATTCAGTGTGTGCCAAAGAAGGGTGGAATGACTGTAGCGGAAAATGAGAACAACATGTTTTTCATAACCCAAAAACTAACCCTGTCGTAATGGCGCCTATCGTGGTACTAGGAAAGCTGACACATTACTAAAATAAGATGACATTTTCATTTTAAAGATAATTCCAAAGCTATTTGATATAAAACCTTCATAAAGGAGTTCAAATCAAAAAGAAAAATGCAGAAAGAAAGATTAAAATCGGGATGTAACTAGTAATAAGCATATACTAGCATATGTCTGACAATATCGAGGCTACCATAGTTTGGAAAATAACTAAAGACAACTAAAGAAAGATAAGAGGGAGAAGAGCAAGGCTGCGATCGCCAGACAGCTACCTTACTATCTCCGAGAAAATCTGCAACTGGAATAGTTAATAGCCGCTACTATGTCCCGATATGTCTGGATCTACACAAGGTGCAGGGAGTAATGTGAGTACACAAACTTAGTAAGTGACAACAATAAATAAAGGTTGAGAAGTGCTGATGAGTAATAATGCAAGTAAAGTTCATACTATAGAAAAGTTAGTAAAATTCAGCACGCTTTTAAAACCATAGTTTGATTAAAATCAGTTTGTTTCCAGTAGAATCATTTTAAAACATCTTCCAACAGGTTTCAAACAAAGGCTTGATGCATAGGTGAGCAAAAATGATGAAATCATAAATAGCCCCTCAGGCAAACATCACTTGTATACAGACCCTCGGGAAAACATCAGTCATATACAGCCCCTCAGGCAACCTCACTATCACTCATATACAGCCCCTCGGGAAAACCTCACCAACACTCTTGCCTCCTAGTCACTCGAACAGAACTCTCACTTAGTAGGCACCTATGCTCACTGGGGTGTGTACGGACTACGGAGGCGATCCTTCAGCCCAAGCGCTATAAAAAGCCAATCATGCCATAAATCAGTGAGGCCCTTGGCCTCACTTAGTCACAAATCAGTAAAATATGTTGCGGCGTGCAGCCCGATCCCATAAATATCCTCATAAATCAGGCCCTCAGCCACACTCAGTCACGAATCAATAAACAATATTGCGGCGTGCAGACCAATCCCGTAAATAACCTCAAAATCAGGCCCTCGATCTCACTAAGTCATGAATCAGTAAAACATGTTTTGGCGTGCAGCCATAAATATCCTTATAATTCTGGCCCTCGACCTCACTTGCTCATGAATCAGTAAAACAAGGTATTCAGCCCAGAAAACATTATATGATGAATAAAAAATGGAGTAATAGAGACTGAGTTATGTAGTAAATAAGTATAAACATGACTGAGTATAGATTTCCAATCAAAAATAATGAGAGGATAGCAATAAAAGACCTCTAAATGTCCAAGCAACACCGGCATAAGGCCTAAACCTGGCATCTGGCCTGATTTATAGAAACTCTTTCTAAAATACATAAGAAGTAGGTAGTTTGAACAAACTAATCAACTTTAAAGTAGATATGGGGCGGACCAAGTCACAATCCCTAATGGTGCACGCACACATGCACTTTATGTTGCATGCGCGCCACTTCAAAAATAGTCACATGACACAAAATCGAGGGTTTCATACCCTCAGGACTAGATTTACAATCGTTACTTACCTCTAACAGATCAAATGTCTACTCTACGATGCTCTTGCCCCTCGACTCGACCTCTAAATGCTCCAAATCTATTCACAATCAATACAATACCATCAGTATATGCTAAACGAATGAATTCCATAAGAAAAACCACTAAATTTGACCAAGAAACCAAAATCCGCTCAAACCCGGTCCCCGGGCCTATGTCTCAAAATCCGACAAAAATTATAAAACTTGAAAGCCCATTTACTCACTAGTGCATACATACAAATTTTATCAAACTCTGACTCCATTTGGTCCCTCAAATCATCAAATAGTACTCTCCCCCGAATTTCCACTAATTAATTAATTAATTAAATAATGGGAAAACACCATAAATATGAGTATTAGATCTCAAGCAACTTACGTCAATGAAAACCACTTGAATCTCTCTTCAAAATCACTCCAAAAGCTCCAAAAACCGACATGATAATGGTAGAAATGACACAAAATTTGAGAAATGTGCTATTTATACTCTCTGCCCAGGCTTTTCGCACCTGCGGTATAAATTCCGCGCTTGCAGAACAACACCTATGGCTAAAATCCTCGCACATACAGCTAAAATACTCGCACTTGCAAAATTCACTTAACTCCTCAACCTCCACACCTGCGCCACAAGTCCTGCACATGCGGGCTCGCAGGTGAAACCAAGCCCTCACACATGCACTCCAGACTTAGCTTCCCATTTTCCATATTTGCGCTCCACGACTCAGCACCTGTGACCTTGCACATGCAGCTCCCCTTCTGGAGGTGCGGAAACACTAGTAGAATTCACACCAGCATATTTCAGCAGCTTTGAAACACCATTTATCAATCTGCTAAACATCTAGAGCACAACCGATGCCCTCGGTACCTCAGCCAATTATACCAACAAGTCATATATCAACATACAAACTTAGTCAAACCTTCAGAACACTCAAAATAACATCAAAGAATCAAATTACTCTCGGATTCGAGCCTAAGAACTTCTAAACTTCTAAATTTCCCAAACGATGCCGAAACCTATCAAATTACATCCGAATAGACTCAAATTTTACACCTACATCACAAATGGCACTAAGAACCTATTCCAACTTCAGGAATTCCATTCCAACCCATATATCAAATTTTCCACTGCCGACCAAAATTGCCAAAATTCTAACTTTCGCCAACTCACGCCTAATTCTACTATGGACCCCAAATCACATTTTGGATGTGATCCTAAGTTAAAAATCACCCAACTGAGCCAAAAGAACCATCAGAAGTCAAATCTAAAGTCAATACTAAAAAGTCAAAGTTGGTCAAACCTTTCAAATTTAAAGTTTTTAACTGAGAATCATTCTTCCAACTTGAATTCTGAATAACCTAAAAATCAAAATCGATGATCCACATAAGTTATAATACTTCATATGGATCTACTCATGCCCTCAAACAACCGAGAAAAGTGTAAATACTCAAAACAACCAGTCGGGTTGTTACAGAGTTGATCTCAAAAAGAATGATCATAGGATAGAGAATCTATATGGATTATAGAAGATTAAATAAAGCGATCCGCAAAGACCTTTTTTGCTTCCCTTCATTGATTAGATGCTAGACAGATTAGGGAAAGGTCACACTTTTTCTTCCTGGATGTGTACTCGGGGTATAAAAAATTCTTTATTGCCCCAAAGGATTGTGACAAAATGTTGTTCACCTGTCCGTATAGCATCTATGACTTTTGGAGAATGCTGTCTGGCCTACGAAATTCACCATCCACATCCCAAAGGTACATGATGGCCATCTTTACAAATATGGTAGGGGATTTGATGGAGGTTTTCATGGATGATTTCTCAGTGGTGGGTAACTCATTCGATGAGTGCCTTATAAATTTTAAAAGAGTCTTGAAGAGATGTATGGACACTAATCTGGTACTGAACTGGGAGAAGTGTCATTTCATGGTACAATTGTACAGTCTTAGAACATCTAGTGTCAAGTAAGGGAGTTGAAGTGGATCGTGCTAAGGTTGATATAATTGAGAAGTTACCTCCATCCACTTTTGTCAAGGCCATAAGAAGTTTCCTTGGTCACGCCGATTTTTACAGGCAGTTTATAAAAGATTTTTTCAAAATTGCTAACCATTTGTCTAAATTGCTTGAAAACGATTACCCTTTTATGTTTTATGATGACTGCAGGGTAGTGTTTGAGAAGTTGAAGAAGAGATTGGTGACTGCACCAATCATAGTGGCACTCAGTTGGGGACAACCTTTTTAGTTGATATATGATGCAAGTGACTATGTTGTAGGAGCAGTTCTTGGGCAGAGAAAAGAGAAAGTCATGAATCCAATCTATTATGCAAGTAGCATTGATTGGTACTCAACTGAATTAAATAGTGATAGAGAAAGAGATTCTAGCAGTGGTTTTCTCATTTGACAAATTCAGGTCATACCTGACAGGATCGAAGGTATTGTTTATACTAACCATGCTGCTCTCAGGTACCTAATTTAGAAGAGGGAGTCAAAGCCACACTTGATTCGATATGTGCTACTATTATAAGAGTTCGACTTGGAAATTAATGATCGAAAGGGAATGGAAAACCAAGTTATAGTTCTTTTGTCCAAGCTTGAAGAAGCTGAAAAGAGGGTTGAGGTGGAAGATATCATGGAGACTTTACCAGATGAACAACTTTTATCCACGAGCCTTGAGGTAGTGTCATAGTATGCAGATATTGTAAATTACGTAGCAAGCGGTATTGTTCCTTGTGATTTGTCTTCTATGCAAAATAAAAAGTTCTTTCGTGATTGTCGCGTGTATTTCTAGGATGAACCATTTTTTAGGATTTTTGTTAATAGCATGATTCGGAGATGCATTCCCAAGATAGACCAACCTTCTATTTTGCAGGCATGTCATGCTTCCTCGTATGGAGGCTATTTTGGAGGGGTAAGGACAACTAAAAAAGTGTTGGAGTCGGGCTTTTATTGGCAGAAATTGTTTTAAAATGCACACTTCTGGGTGAAAATCTATGATGAGTGCCAATGGACGTGGAATATTTCCCGTTCACGTAAGACTCCCATGAACCCAATTCAAGAGGTGGAAGTTTTAGATGTATGGGGAATTGATTTTATGGTACCATTTATAAGCTCATATAGCAGCAAGTACATACTGGTAGCTATGGACTATGTCTAGAAATGGGGTAGAAGTCGTGGCACTCCCAACAAATGATTCAAAGGGAGTTATTGGTTTTCTACGAACAAATTTCTTCACCCGATTTGGTACTCCAAGAGCGATCATCACTGATAGAGGCACCCATTTCTACAACTGGGCCTTTTCAAAGTTATTGGAGAAATATGTCATTCGTGATAAGGTCGACACTCTGTATCACCCACAAACAAGTGGCAAGTGAAGGTGTCAAATAGAGAAACCAAGAGTGTTTTGACCAAAACTGTAAATGCTACTCGAACTAATTAGGAAAAAAATAGATGATGCACTATAGTCCTACCATTGTATTCAAAACTCTGATTGGTATGTCACCGTATAAAATGGTGTTTGGAAAGACGTGTCACTTACCGGTGGAGATAGAGCAAAGAGATTTTTGGGTATTAAGTAAATTAAACCTTGATATGGAGGCCGCTGGTACAAGTAGAGTCACAGAGCTTCATGAACTTAATGAGTTCCATTACCATACTTTTGAGAGCACCAGGCTGTACAAGGAAAGGATGAAGATCATGCACGATAAGCACATTCAAGAGAGGATTTTCAAACTCGGAGATGTCGTGTTGTTGTATCATTCAAGATTGAAATATTTCTGGGTATGTTGAAAACTAGATGATCGGGACCATTTAGTGTTTTGGAAGTATTCTCAAGTGGAGCTGTGGAAATTGAATCTAAGGATCGAACGGACAGGTTTAGAGTCAATGAGCAAAGGTTGTAGGAGTTTGAGCTAAAAATGAGGCGAGCTAAAAGGGGCAATATGAAGTTGGCTACATCCATTGATGTGAAGCTGTAGGCAATGGACAAAACATTACATAACATTTTTAGTGTGCAAGATCCATCTGGAGACAAAGCTAAGAAGAAAATCTCTTATGAACGCTTGACTGCTATAGAGAATGAAATCCGTTTGTTGAGGGAAGAATTAAAGGCACGGGATAGTGCCTTGCTATATGTGCATGAGACAGGGGCTCTGCAGCAGTGGATGAGAGAGAAGTTTTCTAAGATACTTGAGGAAGTTCATAGACCTATGTCACCACACATTGGGATACATATGGATATGTCATTGAGAGCACAATAGTTGATCACACATCTGGGGCTAGTGAGCAGGTTGTGGTCGCTGCTAGTAGTGGACTTATCGGGCTAGAGAGGGTGAGCTGCTAGAGGCAGTCGACACATCTGGTGTCACTTTGGTGAACCCACCAACATTGAGTACCGATGGTCACCGTCGGTCCTCACCGCAACCAGAGTGATTTTCTGGGAACTTCTGACACCCACTCTAGTTTTAAGTTTTATTTTTTCTTTAATCGTCTTTTGGAACTGAGGATAGTTCATATTCTTAAGTGTGGGGTGGGGATTTCAAAATTGTAATTGGACAATTGTAGTTAGATTTTTTATTGGCGTAATCTCGGGTTTTATTAAAACCATGGTTCTTTCCCAGGAATGCCAATTTTCTTTGAACAAGATAGTAGTTTTTTTAGGAAGAATATTAAAAAAAAAATAGACTTTTCAGGAAAATAGATTTCTTAGATAGTTTTCTTGAGGGAGTAAAGTCAAAAAAAATATAAAAAAGGTTTTCTTTTCTTATTAAAAATGATAATGGAATGAGAAGAACTTCAGTATCTATTTGTTTGACATTTTTACGCTGGGAGTTAGAACTAAAACAATTGAGCTGACATGCCTTGAGAATATATGTGACTTTCTTTTGATGCTTAAGTTCATTTGCTGACTCATGTGCCTAATTTCATGTGTTAAATTAATATGATGGTTTTGCTTAGTTGTCTAACTTAAGAGTCCAGTATGAGCCATCGGGAGTGAGTCATGTGCATTGTGTCATATGAGGCTTGATTACATTTTGTGCTATCTTGTGTTAATTTAGAACTTACCACGTGTGTTAGTCGAAGCAATATACATAAGTTTTGGGAGTCTAGGAGATGATGTAAGCATTTCTTTGATTGTCCATTGAGCTAGTATACCATAATAAATAAAATATTATTCTTAGATAGCCCATTTGAGCCTATAAACCTTTTCTTTGGCACCTACTTTATAGCTGATTCCCTTTTTGTTCTTAATTTAGAATTTTTTGAAGTTTTACCTCTAAAAGTACTTAAGTCGCTAGAAGAGTATGCTGAGAGTTGGAGTAACTTTTGATGGAACCGCAAAAAGGCTCAAAGGTGCATGCATGTTTTGAAAGATCATTGACCGAGCCCAAGGTTGGAGAGTGTTAAGAATAAAAAAGAGAAAGAAAATCAAAGAATATACAAAAAGAAAATAAATTAAAATACACCTCCTATTCCTCTTAATTTGGAATAGTGAATGCATAGTTGTGCTTAAAGAAGAAGAGTTAAATTGTATATGGTTTCATAGTATTGCTTGAATTGGTCATGAAAAGTATGTATTTGACAGTTATATGTAATGTGTTAAATTGCTTAGGAGGGTTAGTCACTATATTCAAATATATCCTACCCATCCTTTAGCCAATATTATAACCTGAAAAGACCTAATTGATCCTAGACTTCACAAGCTTAAATCAGTAGAGACATATACTACGGGAAAGCCTATGGAATGACATAGGAAATGCGCATGAATTTCTTTAAGAGAGTGAGTGAATTCTTTCGATTTATATGTCCTTAAATTATACGCGAATGCATATTTGAGTATGTGGAATAATTTATATCTTTGATTTATGGTGATGGCATATGATTTACAAAAGATTAGTTAAGTCCAGCATTTTTTATTTGACACAAGAAGTGAGTCATAGTAGAAAATGTATTAGAGTCATCTTTTGAGGTTAGGATGTTAGATGAAGTCGAATAAATATTTTAAGCAGTCTTGTCATGGGTGTAGTTTGAAGAAAGATGTCAATAATTCTTATGTTGAGTTATAAGTGTTGGTCTAAAATATTGTCATTGGTATGATGCTTGAGTATATTTTGAAAATGTGTTTCTTGCCATTGTGCTTATTTTGGAAAGTTGCTCGAGGACGAGCAAGTGTTTAAGTGTGGATTTTTGATAAAAGAAAAAAATGCATATTTATTGGTATACTTTTATCTCATCACTTGGGTGGTTACGGTAGGCTACATGAGTTCTTGTAGTGAATTATGCTCATTACGTAAATTCTTATGTGTAGGAGCAAATTGGACGAAAAGTGAGCAAAAGATGTTGATTCAGGACCAAAAGACAAAAGAAGGACTTTGTTCTTTCACTCTCACGCGCACGCGAAAGAGTAAACGAGCTAGCTGAGGAAAAGCTTGACAAAAACATCGGATTATGGCAAATAGGCATGGAAGTACATGAGAGATCAAGAAAAAAAAAGGAAGAGAGGCACTTCACTTGTTCACTCTCTCGTGCGCATGTGGGAGTGAACGAGCTAATCTAAAAAGGTTTCCAAAGTGGCTTGTACTATTTTCACCCCATGCTAATCCTATCCCATATAAATAGTCACTAAACTCACTGTTTGAGGAGGATGGAATACGAGGATGAAAGAACACAAAGAAAAGAGCAAGACGGAAAATTCTTCTACGAGTTTTTCACTTTATTCTTCATATTTCTATTGTTGTCTATGACTTTTTATATTGTAATCTTACATAATATTATGAGTAGCTAAACCCGTCATCTAGGGTTTGATGGAACCAATTGGAAGATGATTGTATACTACGTCTAATATAGATTAGCCTTTGATTTTTCTTTACTTGTTCAACTATATTTCCATTATTGTTGATTGTAGAGCTCGTAATTAACAGTGCCTATTTAGTGTGTGTATTGCTCGAGAGAGAGTATACATTTAGGTAGTTGTTGAACAACACCACTGCTAACGTATTTGAGAAATCAATACGGGAGTTTAAAGATGGAATTAGAGATAACGAAACCTTTGTGTGATCATAGTGAGCAGTGAATTAGTGCTAGCTAGCGTAGTTCTCGAGAATACGTCTAGTAAATTATTGTAGTTACGAGAGAGAGAGCTACAACATCTAAAGTACTCGATCGGTAGAGAATACTTAGGGGAATTTATCGGAAACGTGGTGGGGGAGATTCCGAAAATAGGCGAAATCATAGCCCTAGAGTTTTCTCAATCTTGTCTACAATATTTGCTCTGTTAGTTATTAATTACTGCATCTTAATTACTTTGCTCTTAGTTAGTAAATATTCAAATTATTATTTAATATTTCTGAAGGTTGAATACTTGAATTCATGCGTAAGTAATGGTTGTAATTAGCAGGTTAATTCCCTGTAGGATTCAACTCTGGACTTGTAAACCGTATTATATTTACAACGACTGCTACACCTCTTATGAGGCAAAGTTGAGCGTGATATTATTATACATATAACTAGATTTTTGAATATGAGTTTCAAAATATTTTGAAGATGAATTTTAAATTTTAAAAAAGAAAATTTACCTCATTTTCAAGTAAACAATATTTTCCTCTTGTAAAATTATCCTTTTCAAATAAAATGCATGTTCAAATAAAATGTTAATTTTTAAATTTAACTTTAAAAGTTACTTTTTCCTATATTACGTGATATAGATATGTTTTACGTTATTTTAATTTTTCACAAAAGGCATTCATTAAGACCTAATTAGCAATAAATAGAAACCATTTCCCATATTACGTGATATAGATATATTTTACGTTATTTTATGATGTATATAGTGTATTAAACGAATTGTATTCAATAATACAACATGAAATGACTCCGCACAAATAGGGATTCCTGTAAATCATGATCTGTATTTAGGTGTATTAATCTGGGAAGGTGAATCTGTATTTAGGTGTATTAAGCTGTATTAAGCGGCGTCATTACAAAAAACCGGAATTATACCATAAATTGGTGAGAGAAAAATATTATGTACCATCTAATAAGGCTTAAATATAGGAAAATATTAAATTTAAATTTTTTGCTACAAAATAAAAAAGATTATTATATTATGTAAAATCTTAAAAAGATATTTATATGTTATAAATAGGGTACTAACCTATTCTATATGTGGTAAAATTTTCTTTTTTTTTTCTTTTTCAAATTTCATATTTTTTGGCCAAACGCCTACTTAAATTTGGAGGCGGCTTATTTGCAAACACCCTTTGCATAAAAAGGTAAAGATAAGATTGGGTAGGAATACTTCAATTGACTTCATAAAGAAAGAAAACAATCATGACTGCAGCTTATGTAAAATGTGGCTAAAAGCCTAAAATAAATATATTAAAAAATAAAATAAAAAAGCATCTCAGGCTTCACTTTTGGGACCGTCAGTAAAAAATAAACTTATAACATATTTATTTAAAGAAGATAAACCAAAATAGTGTTTTAATAGAGAAAAACGTTTACAATCTGATTTTCTAAGTTGTATAGAAGAATGATTAAAATCGTTGGAAAAGTGAAAAGATTGGTGTTTACAGTCCGTTGGGCATAGTCATTTTTCCAGTGTTGAATTGCGCAAAACAGTAGAAAAAGTGCTTCTGTACATGATATATATCAGAAAAATGATTGGTGTGAGGATAATGTCAAGCTAGTGTAGTTCCCATTTCTGTTAGAAGCTTCCTCCAACTTGGTTATTGATGTAAGCAATGACATCAATAGATGGTAGGTGAGGTAGGTGAGATGGGAATATTGCAAATTGATCCTTCTTGATAGGTGAGATTTGCACTTTTGGTCCCTATCTCAAAACTATAAATACCCCTCTCATCTCATTGTTTTAAACACACCAAAAACATTCAATAACTCAAGTATAAGAGTTAGAGAGAAAGAGAGAGTTTGTTTTTCTTTAGGAAGTTTTTCTAAAGGGGGAGTGACAAAATAGTGAGTAAAATACTAGTCGGGTATTTTCGGGAAATACTTTTGTGTGTGCCACTATTTTGGGTAGAGCTCGGGAAATTGTTGTACCTCCAAACTATTGGAGAAGTCTCTCTTTGTAAGCCTACTAAAAGTTTTAGTGGAAGTTGGTGCCGGGTTTGTGGACGTAGCCTAAACATTTTAGGTGAACCACGTTAAATTCTTTGTGTCATTTATTTTTCGTTGACCATTTATTTTTCCCGCTGTGAAGAAGTGTTTAGTGCCACCGGGTCCTAACAAGTGGTATCAAAGCTTTGGTTAGAATACTACTCATATGTATGGTACTATTCATACGTACGGTACTATTCATCCATACGGGCACTATTCATACCTACGGTTACTATTCACCGCCGGAAATATGGAGGCAAGGACAAGCAAGATGGTCAACCTAAACGGCACAAATTACCACTTATGGAGAAACAAGATGAAGGATCTCCTGTTCGTGACGAAGATGCACCTGCCGGTGTTCAGTGCTCAGAAACCTGAAGACAAGTCAGACGAGGACTGGGAATTTGAGCACAACCAAGTGTGCGGCTACATACGACAATTTGTTGAAGATAATGTGTACAACCACATTTCTGGTGTGACACATGCAAGGTCGTTATGGAACAAGCTCGAGGAGTTGTATGCCTCTAAAACGGGTAACAACAAATTATTTTACTTGACAAAATTAATGCAAGTAAAATATGTAGAAGGGACAACTGTGGCAGATCACCTTAATGAAATACAAGGGATTGTCGACCAATTGTCGGGAATGGGCATAAAGTTCGATGACGAGGTACTTGCTCTTATGGTGCTGGCAACACTCCCAGAGTCATGGGAAACCTTGAAGGTTTCAATCACCAATTCTGCACCCAACGGTGTGGTAAACATGGAGACAGTCAAAAGTGGCATTCTAAATGAAGAAATGAGACGCCGATCACAAGGATCATCTTCTTCATCAGAGGTGTTGGCTGTTACGACCAGGGGGAGAAGTCAAAACAAAGGCCAGAGTAACAGAGATAAGAGCAGAGGTAGATCCAACAAATTTGCACATGTTGAGTGCCATTACTGCAAAAAGAAGGGCCATATCAAAAGATTTTGCCGACAGTTCCAAAATGACCAGAAGAAGAACAAAGGCAAAAAGGAGAAACCCGAAGAAAGCAATGATGATGAAGCGAACTCCTTTGGTGAGTTTAACATTGTCTACGATGACGACATTATCAATTTGACAACCCAAGAGATGACATGGGTGATTGATAGTGGAGCTACCATTCATGCAATGCCACGGAGAGAACTCTTCTCATCTTACACACCGGGAGACTTCGGTCGTGTAAAGATGGGAAATGCCAATTTCTCAACAATTGTAGGCAAAGGAGATGTTTTCCTAGAGACCATGAATGGGATGAAGCTACTTTTAAGAGATGTCAGGCATGTTCCAGATATGCGCCTGAATCTGATCTCCGTAGGCAAGCTTGATGAGGAAGGTTATTGCAATACCTTTCATAATGGGCAATGGAAGCTCACGAAAGGCTCATTGGTGGTGGCGCGGGGCACGAAGCAGTCAAAGTTGTACGTGACCCAGGCAAGCATCTCCCAACAAGTTATAAATGTTGCGGAGAATGATAGCAATACCAAGTTGTGGCATAGACGTCTTGGCCACATGAGTGAAAAGTCAATGGCGCGTTTGGTGAAGAAGAACGCCTTACCGGGTCTAAACCAGATCCAGTTGAAGAAGTGTGCTGACTGTTTAGCTGGGAAACAAAACAGAGTTTCATTCAAAAGATTCCCTCCTTCCAGAAAGCAAGACGTGTTGGATCTGGTACACTCAGATGTATGCAGGCCTTTCAAGAAGTCCCTCGGTGGTGCCCAATATTTCGTGACCTTTATTGATGATCATTCACGAAAGACATGGGTATACACGCTGAAGACCAAGGATCAAGTGTTTCAAGTTTTCAAACAATTTCTGACCTTGGTGGAAAGAGAGACTGGTAAGAAGTTGAAGTGCATTCGAACAGACAATGGCGGTGAATACCAGGGTCAATTTGATGCTTATTGTAAAGAGCATGGTATTCGACATCAGCTCACACCTCCTAAAACTCCACAGTTGAATGGCTTGGCTGAGAGGATGAACAGAACTTTGATCGAGAGAACCAGATGTTTACTCTCTCATTCAAAGTTACCAAAGGCTTTCTGGGGTGAAGCACTAGTTACAGCAGCCTATGTGCTAAACCATTCACCCTGTGTCCCTCTTCAGTACGAGGCTCCGGAAAAGATTTGGTTAGGAAGAGATATATCTTATGATCAATTGCGGGTATTTGGCTGCAAAGCCTATGTCCATGTTCCGAAGGATGAAAGGAGCAAACTTGATGTCAAGACAAGGGAATGTGTATTCATCGGCTATGGTCAAGACATGCTTGGCTATAAGTTCTATGATCCGGTGCAGAAGAAGCTCGTCAGGAGTCGAGATGTTGTGTTCGTTGAGGACCAAACAATTGAAGACATTGACAAAGTAGAGAAGTCCACCGATGATTCTGCTGAGTTTGAGTTGCCTCCAACAATGGTGCCGAGACAAGTTGGAGACGATGTTCAGGATAATCAACCTGAAGCCCCTGATCTTCCAAATGAAGATGAACCAGCAGATGCTGAAGGTAACGAGGATAATGGTGATGATGATGCAGACGAGGAAGATCAACCTCAACCACCAATCCTCAATAACCCTCCTTATCATACAAGATCTGGAAGAGTTGTGCAACAGTCTACCAGATATTCTCCACATGAGTATGTGTTACTCACTGACGGGGGAGAACCCGACAGTTTTGAAGAAGCTGTTGATGATGAACATAAGGAGAAATGGATAGAAGCCATGCAAGACGAGATGAAATCCTTGCATGAGAACAAGACGTTTGAGCTGGTGAAGTTGCCGAAAGGCAAGAGAGCTTTGAAGAATAAATGGGTGTTCAAGATCAAGCATGATGAAAACAGTTCCCGTCCGAGATTCAAAGCAAGATTGGTCGTCAAAGGTTTCAATCAAAGGAAAGGTATAGACTTTGATGAAATATTCTCACCAGTTGTGAAAATGACCTCAATACGCACGGTGCTGGGATTAGTAGCAAGCCTCAACCTGGAGGTTGAGCAGATGGATGTGAAAACCGCCTTCCTACACGGTGATTTGGAAGAGGAGATATACATGGAGCAACCAGACGGTTTCCAGCAAAAGGGGAAAGAGGACTGCGTTTGTAGATTGAGGAAAAGCCTCTATGGCTTAAAACGGGCACCAAGGCAGTGGTACAAGAAGTTCGAGTCGGTGATGGGGCAACACGGCTACAAGAAGACAACTTCGGACCATTGTGTGTTCGTTCAGAAGTTTTCTGACGATGATTTTATCATCCTATTGCTCTATGTGGATGATATGTTGATTGTTGGCCGGAATGTTTCCGGAATTAATAGCTTGAAAGAGCAGCTAAGCAAGTTCTTCGCCATGAAAGACTTAGGGCCAGCAAAACAGATCCTTGGGATGAGGATTATGCGAGACCGAGAAGCGAAGAAGTTATGGTTGTCTCAGGAGAGGTACATCGAGAAGGTACTTCAACGGTTCAACATGGAGAAAACTAAAGCAGTTAGCTGTCCTCTTGCTAACCACTTTAGATTGAGCACCAAGCAAAGCCCGTCAACAGATGATGAGAGAAGAAAGATGGAACGAATTCCATATGCTTCAGCAATAGGAAGTTTGATGTATGCCATGGTTTGTACACGGCCAGATATCGCTCACGCTGTAGGAGTGGTAAGTAGATTTCTTTCTAATCCAGGAAAGGAACATTGGGATGCTGTTAAGTGGATTCTCGGGTATCTTCGAGGAACCTCCAAACTATGCTTGTGTTTTGGAGAAGACAACCCTGTGTTGGTTGGCTATACTGATGCAGATATGGCCGGAGATGTTGATTCTAGAAAATCAACTTCAGGATACTTGATTAACTTTTCAGGGGGAGCTGTTTCATGGCAATCAAAGTTGCAAAAATGTGTTGCACTATCAACTACTGAAGCTGAATTCATTGCGGCAACGGAAGCTTGCAAAGAACTGCTGTGGATGAAGAAGTTCTTAACTGAACTTGGATTTTCGCAAGACGGTTACCGGCTATTTTGTGATAGTCAAAGTGCTATCCACCTTGCGAAGAATGCCTCATTCCATTCCAGATCCAAGCATATTGATGTTAGATATAATTGGATCGGGGATGTGTTAGAGAAGAAGATGTTGCGGCTAGAAAAGATCCATACAGATGAAAACGGATCAGACATATTGACCAAAACTCTACCAAAGGGTAAATTTGAGTTCTGCAGAGAAGCTGCAGGGATAGGAGACTCTCCAAGTAGTCGGAAGGGGGAGAATTGTTAGAAGCTTCCTCCAACTTGGTTATTGATGTAAGCAATGACATCAATAGATGGTAGGTGAGGTAGGTGAGATGGGAATATTGCAAATTGATCCTTCTTGATAGGTGAGATTTGCACTTTTGGTCCCTATCTCAAAACTATAAATACCCCCCTCATCTCATTGTTTTAAACACACCAAAAACATTCGATAACTCAAGTATAAGAGTTAGAGAGAAAGAGAGAGTTTGTTTTTCTTTAGGAAGTTTTTCTAAAGGGGGAGTGACAAAATAGTGAGTAAAATACTAGTCGGGTATTTTCGGGAAATACTTTTGTGTGTGCCACTATTTTGGGTAGAGCTCGGGAAATTGTTGTACCTCCAAACTATTGGAGAAGTCTCTCTTTGTAAGCCTACTAAAAGTTTTAGTGGAAGTTGGTGCCGGGTTTGTGGAC
Organism: Nicotiana noctiflora; assembly: GCA_032618575.1. Classification (NCBI taxonomy): domain Eukaryota; kingdom Viridiplantae; phylum Streptophyta; class Magnoliopsida; order Solanales; family Solanaceae; genus Nicotiana; species Nicotiana noctiflora. Next base: position 50,381 of record JASVEL010011797.1, read on the forward strand.
GTAGCCTAAACATTTTAGGTGAACCACGTTAAATTCTTTGTGTCATTTATTTTTCGTTGACCATTTATTTTTCCCGCTGTGAAGAAGTGTTTAGTGCCACCGGGTCCTAACAATTTCACCAACAAATAATGACTAGTCGATTTGATAAGGTATGCCAAAGAAGCTAGTTTATCCTTCTGCAACACAAAATAATATATTTCCAAGGGAGAAGAGAAGTGAAAAGACTGATTCACTCATGAACCAATACATCAAACAAATGAATATACATACAAAATGTATTTTTTATCTAACAATTAATCCATTTTAATCCCACAAGTAGGTCTGAAAAATATAGTGGTTATGCATACCCTTACCTTACGGAGTAGAGAAACGATAAACCTCTGTAGGGGTGGCAATGAGAGGCAATGGAATTGCGGGGCAGGGTGGGTTTCAACATTCGCGGGACATGACAAATTCTAATTTATTTTTAAAAAAAATATAATGTTGGGCGGGTCGCAGGTTGAGACTTAACTTTTTTTTAAACGTTCAATCGTCTTTTAACTGTTGGGTTTCCCTTGAGTAATGTGATCTTGTCATTAATAATAACCGAAACAAATTGCAAAACCTGTGCCTTTTCTCCTATTTTTTTCTTCTTCTATAAGTTCTGACATTGCTTTTCAGTTTGTATATATTTTGTGCACACTCTTTCTTTGTGAGATACAAGCATCCTTCTGAATGTAACAATAGGAAGCAAAACAAAAATAAATGTATCTCTTTATAAACTAAAGTTCTGGTACTATGAATTATGACTGCAACTACTGGCCAAAAGAAAATGGAGAGACAAATTTAAGAAAATAAATAAATATTGGACGCGCACGGCGGGTAGACGCGAGTGTGAGTGTGAGGCGGGTGGACGTTGATGTAAGTGTCAGGCGGGTGGGCGCGCTATGCGGGGCGGGGCGGGACAAGGCGTGTTGAAATTTTATGGGTTAAAACAGAAACCACCCCGCACCGCCCCTCGCACCGACTATCATTCCTAAACCTTCGGCTCAAGCAAAATATAATCAGCAATAACAACAACAAGATAATAAGATAACCAAAACAAAAGAATAATGTGTAGTAATTGAAATCTAAGAATAAAAAAATACAAAAATAATACTTCTTCCGGTCCACAATATGTGACCAATTTACTTTTTTGTTTTGGTCCAAAATAAGTGTCAATTTATATAAACAAGAAAAAATTTAATTTATTTTTCTAGAATTACCTTTATGTACATATCATGAGAAGAGAAGTAAGTGCTGCTATAACTATGGTGCAATATGTAACAAAGGATAATTTAGTCACTAATTATTTTTATCTACAATTTAGTACTATGCCCAAATCAAATAGATCATTTATTATGGACCGAATAGAATACTAAAACTATTGATATGACAACCTTAACAAAGAATTTCATGTTGGTCATTTTGCATTATTGCCCACATGAAACTTAGGGGAGACCTAAGAAGTATTGGGGAGATGTGATAAGGCAGGACTTAGCGCGTCTTAGGATTACTGAGGACATGGCCCTTGATAGGGGATTGTGGAAGTCGAACATTAAAGTTGTAGGTTAGGGGGAAGTTGTGGATAATTCCACAGCGCACTAGAGTGATATTAGCTAGTTAGGAGGTAATCGTAGGAGGTTATTGATCAGTACATAGAGCTATTTATTGGATATTAGTATACCTTTCATCTATTTCCTATTTCGTATTTCCTATATTTCTTATGCTGCTGCTACTTTATTATTTTGTGTTATGTTGTTATTTTATGTTATTTTTAGTATGAGTTTATTGACAGTACTAATGCATCGTTTTTTTGTTGATGTCTTGAGCCGAGGGTCTCCTGGAAACAGCCTCTATGCCCCCGGGTAGGGGTAAGGCCTACGTACATATTACCCTCCCCAGACCCCACTTGTGAGATTATACTGGGTTGTTGTTGTTGCCCACATGAAACTTTGATGGTGTTTGGCTTATGTAAAGATTCCCCACTACGATAATGTCAAACGTGATCAAATATTAGAGGTGAAGATTTATTTTTAATTTATATTCCCTCAATTCAGTTTTACTTGTTCAATATCTCAAAAATAAATATTTATTTTTATCTATTACTTTTAGCATATCAAAAGAAGATAAAAAAAAATTTGTATACCCATAGTATTAATTATTCATTTTAAATTATTTTTTCAAATATATAAAAAATATACAATAATTAATATAAATATCATGATAAATTATACACTTCATTTTTTTTTTTTAGGGATATCTCCTTCATTAAGCTTTAAAAGGTGATTCACATAACGTGGATTTCACCAATCTCAAAATTTGAAACTTTAAAGAATCCAAAGGCAAAAGCACGTCTGCATAAAAGCTGGCCCTTTTCACGATAATTTAAAAATATTTATCTTTTATAACAAAGGTTAATATTTTATTTATCATATATAAATATTATTTTAAAAAATTATATTTTATAGATAAATTTTAAGATTTATGGCAAAATATTTAATTTTGGTTATCTCATGACCCTAAACTACTAAATACGCTAATCAGTTATAATTTCTTTTCTGTCTGTACTTTGATACATCTCATTTTCTTCCCTTATCAAATTAAAATTTCCGATCACCTCATCGTTCCACCGGATTTGTGCAAAGCCATCTCCACCATATTATTCAGTTGATATGGTCTTATTACCGTCAGTTGTTGTAGACAACCGTGGTCGGTACAGGCTAATTTTGAGATATTGTCCTGTGCCAAATTATGAATTGATCGACGATGTCTATGTCACTAAGGATCCGAGTGAGTTGATAGATATTAGAATTGGAATGCTTGATCATATGATCAACTTCACCAGTCATCATCTTATCGGTCAGGAGGCAAATTCAGCCTTTGATTTTGGCTTTCTGTATTACCATCTATTTGATCGTGAGGATGACGTGGATGGTCACAATGAGAAGAAAGAGAACGATGACACTGTATTTCAGTATTTGAAAATAAGAACACATCATGCTATTGCTAAAGAAGATACAATAGTTGTTAATAATGTATTTGATTTATTTTATTGTATTTACTGTCTCGCTATATGTTATGAATGTATTCATAAGTTTTTTTAATTTGTGTATAATTTATGTATTCAAATGTATTATATAATTTTTTTAAAGATTACCATGTTTTTGGGTTATTTTCGGTTGAGAATCTTTTTTATAACTGAAAATACAAAATTTGTGTGTTATAATTGAGTTTGTTGGTTTATATTAGGAGTCTATTACGTTAATTGATTCACTTTTCGTTTTAAAACAGTGTAATTCCTTATTTCACGTCGTGAATTCAATCGAATATAATAATATGTCCAGCCGTAATCCCATGTTTCACTACATGAATACAGTCGAATACACTCGAATACAACAACTGCTTAGCTGGACTTTCCTGATTCACGCTTATTTTTGCTACTGTATTCATGAATACAATAGCTTAAATACATCAAATACATCTTATAACCACATAAAAAGTATCTATAATTTGTAATATAGAAAATTGTATCTAGAAATAGCTAATTACTACTAAAAGGTAGTGCTTTAAAAAAATTTCTCATATAATTTAATGATAAAAAAGTAAAGCAGACAAAGTTACTAATGCGGACCAGCTTTTAAATTCCCACTATGGTATGCCTTCTTAGTTCCTAAATCCCTATTTTATTTGCTTCAGTACATTACGGATCGCCTTGATAGCTTAAACAGGGTTAAAGATGAACCATGTTTTACACATTTAAGCATTTTATTTATTTATTTTCTATTCGATGTTTAGCATTCATTTCAGGATTCGACTCCAAATCATTCTCACTAGGAAGTTTTACTTTGGGGATAAAACACTCTTTATCAAAAATGATTTCATTCTCAAGATTCGAACGCGAAATCTGATTAAGAATGGAAGGGTATATATAGGCAAAGGTAGACCCAAGATTCGACGGTCACGGGCACCGTAAAATCAACAAAAATTTATCATTTTATTATTTCTTAAAGATATTTGCAAGTATATATAGGGTTTTTATCGAAATTTCTTGATGTGATGACCCATTCTCCTACCATGCATGCCTACCTGTGACCCCATCACAACTTTCTGTGGTACTTAGGTGTCACATGACAACACAGTGAGTGCAACTGTAAAGACACATATTAATTAGAGAATTTTTCATAAAGAGCATTCATAAAGACATAATTAGCAATAAATAGAAACCATTTCTAATATTACATGATATATGAATATTTTACGGTATTCTATAATGTATTTAGTATATTAAATAAGTTGTATTTAATAATACAACATTAAGATCCGCCGCATAAATTGGGATTGCTATAAATGCCAAACTGTATTCAAGTGTATTAATATGTATTTAGCGTGAAAATAGTAACGGGTAAGCGCAGATCTGTGGAAGATGAATAAGATATAAATGGAAAGAAATCAAAAAAAAAAAAAAATTGATTTCCATTAGTTTAGTTAACTAACTTAAATAAAGGTATTCTTCTCTATATTGAGCTAATTTAACGACAAAAAAATAGAGGAATACAAATCTGAACACCGTATATTGAGTATTCATCAGTCGTAGGCTACAATTTCAGAAAATACATTACTAATATATGTTGTATAAAACAGATATAACTTCATTTATGTAAGATAAATACAGTTGAATACATATGCATACTATTATAAATTCTACTGAATAATAATACTAATTGAAAAAAAGTTAGATATGCATATTGTGAATAAACATAATACAGTAAACATAAATTAATAAAAAATACACACAAATACATGTGAATAGACTTGTCTTCTCAAACGAGGGAGGCGACGAAACAAATACACATAAATACATGTGAATAGACTTGTCTTCTCAAACGAGGGAGGCGACGAAACAAACAAGTCCTTCAGCTTGTGACTGACAACCAGTTCCTTCCCGTTCTCCGGCGAATCTCGGTGACGATCCGGCGAGAAGAGTCGTCCGTCGACGGAGGTGAATAATCTCTACAGGAGTTTTGAAGACTCTTTGTATGCTCCTCAAGAAAAGATGATAGGGATGAGGATTTTTGGAATCCCAAGAAGGTAAAAAAGGCGTTTGATTGGGAGCCTCATAGTTTGAATTCATCTCAAGAATCGGACGAATTTGGGCAAAACGATAATTTTGGGAAATTTGATGGGGGTTTACTAGAACCAAAGAAGTTGAAGGGCAAGGAAAATGGGGTTTTATAGAAGAAGAAGAAGGTGAAATCTAAGGAGCTGGGATTGCCATCCCTGGGTCCCACTGCTACCGCCGCGACTGAGGAGCATACGAAGAGTCTTCCGGCGGCAGAGGTGAATAACTGGGCTTGTTGAAGTTGGATTCTCGGATGGTGTGTGGAGACGATGAAGAAGAGTATTAGGAGAAAAATAAAATATTAGGGGAGTTATACTGGATTGAGAAAAATAAGGCTTAAATATAGGAAATCGTTATTTTTGCTACAAAAATAGAAAAGGTTATTATATTATGTAAAATTTTGAAAAGGTATTTATATGTTATAATTAGGTCTTAACCTATTCTATTGGTGGTAAAATTTCCTATTAATTAATTACAATGTGGATATCATTTGTGTTAACTTTGTAAACAATCAATACACGAGTGAATTTGTTCAATAAAATTAGGGTTACAGTGAAACATTTCAGAGAGAAAGAGAAGCTTCTGGATATTTTTATGTAGAGAATGAAAATAAAGCCAGTGTTTAATGAGTTGGGTCTCTCTACTAAATATACAAAAGTTCAGTGGTCCAAACTAATTAACAGCTCAACCGGGCTTATCGGTTACATACAAAATAAATATATTATGGGGCCTGAATAAATCAAAAAAAAATATCAGCCCATATCTATGATTTTAACAGCCCCCTCAAGTTGGAGGATGACATAACCCCTAGCATATGAATGTGTAAAGAATGTACAGCACTAGAGAGGACTTTGGTGAAAACATCCACAATCTGGAAGGCATTAGAAGTGTGAGACAATGAAATAAACCCTTTAGCAAGCTTGCTTTGAATAATGCAGCAATCTAGTTCAATGTGCTTCGTCCTCTCACGAAAAATTGGATTCTTGACAATGTGTATAGCAAACATAGTATTACAAAAAGAGGAATAGGAAGAACAAAAAATACCAAAATTAGTAAGTGGCATGCAAACCTAAGTAATTTCTCCCCAAACTTTACTCATGAAACTGTGCTCTGTTTCAGCTGAAGATAAGGATATCGCAGCTTGTTTCTTGGATTTCCAACCAATTAGACTACTACCAAGGAAGATGCAAAAACTAGAAACAAACCTTTGAATATTAAGACATGAGCTCCGATCACTATCACAATAAACATGCAAATATAGGTTAGAAGAATTGTTAAAGAAAATACCCAAAATCATAAATGCCTCGCGGATATTTGAGTAAGTGTAAGGAAACCTTCATATGAGGCACACAAGGATGTTACATAAATTGGCTAAGGTGCGGCACAATAACACTAAGATCTAGTTTGGTATGATAAGAAACTTAAGGTTGTGAGCACGTGATTTTTGCCCTATATGAGAATTACTCCCAAAAATTCAAAATAAAAGAGTTTTGTGTTGTTTGCAATTGTTGTGAATTTAGTGTCATTTTTAAAAAATAATGACAATATATATATATATATATATATATATATATATCGCATTTGCATTTAGGATTTAATTCTACAATTAGGAGTAATTAATTTTATCTTACAAAAATGAAAATCACAAAAATAGGCATTTTTTGCATTTTAGCCTTTAATGTCCAAATTGTGTGATTGTATTTTAATTACCATTTAAAATTAGGTGACAATTATTATTATGATATTAGTATTTCAAGATAATTTTAGTTTTTATAAATTAATCTTAGTATATTGGGCTTTATTAATTAGGAAGTTGAATAATGGAGAAGAACAAAATGGAAAAAATTTGGATTGGGCCATCTTGCAAATTAAGTTACAAGCCCAATCCTAAGAACCCTTACCCAACCCAAAACCCCTTGGCCCAAGAAGAAAATTTCAGATTTTTTTAGCAAAAAATAATCATAATTACATGACATAAAGTAGTGGGGGGCAAGGAAATCAAGGAAGAAAACAAGGAGAGGAAAACATGAATTAGTGGGTTTTCTTTAAATTAAAAAAATATTTTCTTTTTAATAAAAAATCTGAAAATTTTCGAAATTCTTGCCTATAAATAGAAGAGAAGATTTATGAAAAAAAGGTGGAAAAAAGAGAGGAAAAATAGGAAGAGAAGTAAAAATAAAAAATTTCTCTGCTGTAGTATACACTCGATATACATTCTGGACACAAAAGTATACACGGCAAAAATTTCAATTTTTGAGAGTTTCTTTTGAGAATTGAAAAGAGTTCAAAGCTAGAAAGACAAAACAAAGAGAAAATCTGGAATATATTTTTCTTTTCTATTTTTTTTACTGGTTTTTGTTTTTCTCCGTATTGCTGGGATTTTCGGGATTGAGGTGTTGAAGCTACTGCTGGTTGTTACTGTTGTTGTTGCTGTATTTTCACCGCCTTGTTGATTTTCCATTTTCCCATTCCTTTCAAAACCAGGTACATATCTCTTTCACTTGAAGATGTAATGGTGAATTGTTGAAATAAAAAATGAAGATCTGGATCCGATTATTTGCTGTCCTGTAGTTTATGTTTAGTGTTGTTAGTTTAGATTTGTAATTTATCTATTGAAGTATTCTGTAGTAGCTAAAAAACGAAAAACAAAAACATTGTAATAACTAGTAGTATAGTAGCAATAGTGTATCACATAGCTTAATTAGGTAATAGATCTTAAAACATGGGTTAGTTAATAATAATTTCAAAAAATCGGTTGGTTACTTACTCACAATAGATTCATAAGTCTTAATCACATATCAAATGTCATTTACACATAGATAAGCTTAAAAATAGGAAATGTTAGATTAGATAGTGCTTTAATCATGTTTTAGGTTAATAATCCGGTGATAAAACAAGCCATATTGAAATCAATAGCATAATTATGAATAGGTCTCTGAGTTATTTATTTACGGATATTGATACAATTTAATTAGAACCATCTTTGTAATGTAAAAATGCCTAGTACATAACGAAACTGGTAATGTAAATATTCGTGAGTAGTTAATCAGTTAATTCAGATCCATAGTTAATTAGTTTAATCATTCTTTAAGTCCATTATGTAATCCGTCGGTCTCTCAAATTAGGTATTAACTGGTATTAACTTCAAAACGCTAGTGTAAGAGGAAGAAGTAGTTTGTAAGTTCTGATTTATGGTAATAAATAATTAATTTGTAGCTAATGTATGATATTGATTTCCTTCACTGAATAAATAAAAGTGCTTTCCATTTCAAATGTGTATCTTTGTTCTGTTGCTCCAATTATTTCCAATTTTATTTAGTTGGGCCCAAGGCGTGTTATGGGCCTGAATCTCTGTATAATGCCAACTGGGCTGGCGATAGAATGCCCGAATCAGGTCTGGTTCTTTAAGAACCTGGACCTGTTTTTAATGTAGTAAATTCTTATTCTGGAAATCCAGTCCCCATTGAATAACAAAATTACGGGCATGGAATGTTTAAATATTAGAAATCGATTAAGGAAAAAACAAATGTAGAAAACATAGCCAAATACTAGTATTGAATCCTTTAATGAAAATTGGGATGAGCCTCGCCCGAATAACAAACATCGGGGCCCCCATTTAGTAATAAGATAACATAATAGAACCGGAGAGGCTAATAGCAAATTCCATAGCCTCTCCCCAAAGTTAAAAGCCGATAGACGTTATTTAGGGCACGATGTTAATGTACTTTCCATTGAACGAGTGTGCACTTGGTGCGACTCAAATCCAAATCTCGGCAAAGCTAAAATACACCGAAAGTCATAGGCGTACTTGGTTGCGGTATGACTCGAGGCGTGTTTTCGCGATGCCGCAAATTCTTTAAAATAATACCTAATGTAAAAAGCATTATATGTTGTTTAAAATCTATAATTGAGTCAAACAAGAGTCGGGAACGACAATTGAGCGACCGTGCTAAAACCACGGAACCCGGGAATGCCTAACACCTTCTCCCGTGTTAACAGAGTTCCTTATCCGGATCTTTGCTTCGCAGACATTTTTAAGAGTCAAAATTCCTCGGATTCGGGATTAACCGGTGACTTGGGACACCATTATCATTCCCAAGTGGCGACTCTGATTAATCCCAATAAATCCCGAACCGATTGTCCTTTAATTGGAAAAACTCCTTCCCTTACGTTATTTTTATCCGTTTCGGATATTTGAGCGTCGGGGTATACCTTACAAGCGTATTTGTATGCTTAAGTGGGGTAGTAAAAAGGGAGGTGTGACAGCTCTGGCGACTCTGCTGGGGATAAGTAACCCCGAACCTCGGTTTCAGGGTTTAAGAACTCGAGCTCCTTAGAATTGCCGTTCGCGTTATTGTTTGACTTCATTATATGATTTGAACAACATGCTATGTGCTTTATCGCTTTGATATTGTGTGCATTGTATATAAAATTGTGCCGAAAACCTTTCTCTCTTCGCCCCGGGGATGTGCTTACTGGTTGAGACTCCCCTTTCTGTTAAAGTCACCTTAAATTAAGAAAATAGAGGTCGGATAAGTTACAAAGCCGATTGACTCCGCGGGTCACCGGTACGTAGCCCCCTCCTCGATCCGAGTTGTCCGCTCGGGTACACGGTCTAGCACCATATGAAAACTTCGGGATATTGAACCTAGGTCTAGGACGTTTATTTGCATCATATCTGACTTAGGGGACTCAACATAGGGGTTGGGTCCGTCTAGGACAGGTGACCCGGTAATTAAGACCGAGCATATTATGTGTTGCATTTTTAATTGTCCTTGATCATTATGCGGACCGGCAAAAATCCCAAGGGTAGAAAAATTATAGAAAAAAAAGAGAGAAATAAGAGTTAGTGAAAATGGGTATCAAAAAAAAAAAAATTTGAAAAAATGGTTTTGTTGTTGAAATAAATTGGTCGATTAATCTGACCGAACTACGCAGGTTTGATTCTCACCGTTAGGTGGGATACGTAGGCAACCCTCATCGGGTCCAACCACCCCTTTAAAAAAAATCAAAAAAAAAATGTGTGTTTAATTTTGTCAATAAAATCAAAGTGATGCCGTTTTTTGAAAATAGCCGAATGTTCCGAAAGGACGCCGGAAGGTTATTTTTGCAAAAATAGCAACTTTGAGTCATTTTTAATAATTTGCGGGCACAGCCTTGAAATATTCCATGTGGAAATGTTGAAAGGCCGTATTCGCAAAATCAAGATCGTGTTCACACCCTTTTTGCAAAAATAACCAAAAATGTCAAATTTTTTATTTTTATTATAAATAAGTCGGGTGATGCTATTCTTGCTTAAAATAAGCCGAATGTCCCTCAAAAAGACGCCGAAAGGCCGTTTTTGCAAGAATAGCCACTTCGAGTCATTTTTAAATAATTTTGGACACAACCTTGAAATATTCCCTCACAGAAATGTTGAAAGGCTGTATCCGCAAAATTAAGTTTGAGTCATTGCTCAACTTTTCAAAATATTCACTTTATCAAATAAGCCATTACATGGCCCGTGTTTGCATAAAAAGCCACATTTGGCATTTTAACTCCCTCAGTCTTGTGTCGGCTTGTGTCGGTGCTGAACGATGCCCCATAAGCCATCGGATGAGAAAATTTTTGAGTTTATTCTCTTAAACAAAATTTTGCAAAAATAGCCGCTTTGTCTAAATAAGCCATTATATGGCCAATTTATGAAAAATAGTCTTGTGTTGGTTTATGGTGATGCCGAACGATGCCACATGAACCACAGGATAAAAAAAAAAAATTTAAGTTTATCTTTCTTAAATAAATTTTGCAAAAATAGTCATTTTGTCAAATAAGCCATTATGTGGCCAATTTTGTAGAAATAGTTATAATTGACGCCAAAAATATTCTTATTCTTGTAGAAATCTCCGGTACAAAATGTGAAAATTTTTCAAGTTTGTAGTGGGAGTCAGTTTCTGTAATTTTCCTTCAAAAGAAAAAAAAATCAAATAAACATCTCTTTATTTCTTGCATTAATTTGCAAGAACTACGCTCGGTCTGATTCATGCGGGGTCATGATACGTAGGCAATCCACATAGGATTCGACCATGTCCATAACCAAAAAAAAAAAAAAACCACAAAAAGGAAAAAGAAAAAAAAAAAAAAAAAAAAAAAAACAAAGGAAATCAATAAGTGGAATACCTTAACGCTAACCCGGTGGTTTCGTTTTGTTAATCCAGAAAGTCAAGGTGGTTGGTTGTGGTAAATTGGAAAGCAAGATCCAAGGAAAATGATAACCGGCATCGAAGCTGTTACGGGTGCTCAAGAAACTCAGGGTCAGAAAATTCAACAAGGGTCTACCGTGGTTGAAGAAAACAGAGCATTGAACCAACAAATGACCCAAATGCGTCAAGTATGGGTCAATGGCCAAGGACAACCTTCTCATGAGTCACAATCTGCTATACAGCAAGAGCAGTACCACTCTCCCGAGTACCACTCGTACTCGTTTGACCTTCCTGCAAACGTTGAGAAGCTTACCCGAAAGAATGTGCAGGAAGAAATGGCCCAAAGATTGAAGAGATTAGAACAACGGATGAAAAACATGCAAGAAATGGCAGAGAATCTCAAGACTGAGTGGGTTGGTACCGGTTCCCGCCAACAGCTGGTTGAACGGAACCACATGTTAGAAGAAGAAGTCAAAATATTAAGACAACATGTGGTTGGAATGTATCGGGCATGGAAGGATGGAAAAGCACCACCCCCGCCACCACCTAGTTTCATGGACCCGGTCCTTACACTGAACCCGATGCCAAATATACCTGCCTATCGCAGCCTTTCTAGCCACTCGAGTAGCTCAATTACTCGTCCCCCAGCTATGCTTTCCCAACACTACTTCCATCCCCAACCCTACTACTCTCCCGGAGGCACCCAAAATCGTACTTCACCTTCCATGTACCCAATTCCACAAAAAGCCTACCGACCCCCACAAACATACCGGAAACCCCCTGGGTCAGGTTTCAGGCCAAACAAGGCGTTTAGGGAGGAGAGGTTGCTGAAGCGAAAAAAGGCTTTCACCCCTATCGGAGAATCATATACCAGCCTTTATCATAAGTTGAAAGAGTTGGGGATGTTAAGACCAGTCGCACCAAAAGTTCCAAACCCACCCCCGAAAAATCTTGATTCTTCTGTCAGATGTGAATACTGTTCAGGAACATTGGGTCACGATACTGAAAAGTGTTGGCAATTGAAGAATGCCATTCAAGATCTTATCGATGAGAGGAGAATTGAAGTACAGACTCCCGAAGCCCCAAACATTACACAGAATCTTCTACCTGCATGTGACGTTGCGCATTTTGTGGGGACGATGCCCGATGACGAGGGTGAAGAGATTTTTCTTTGGAAGCCGAGGATATTGAAATAGAAAGCGATCTTAATGCAGAATACAGTGGCTAAGATGCCAAGCTTGTCAATTGGGAAAGTGCTCCAACTCTTGGAGTTTTGGTAGTTTTATTTTGGTGTCGTTTATGTTACCCGGGTTATTTCAGGGTTGTAATCCGGACGTTGTCTTGAGAGTCAAAACCCTTCTATCTTTGCTTTGTTTAGTAATAAAAATTGTTTAGTGCCGTCTAGGTTTGTAATTCTAGTCTAGTCTGTTCGTTTTGTTGTTGTTTCAACCCATCAGTTTAGTACAACTCTTTGTTTCCCATCATTCCTAGTCAGTCCATTTCTGATCACTTTGCATTTTTTCTCATACTGACTTTAGCAACATGACATGCACATAATTCTAAGCCCGGTTTTTAAAAGATAATGAAACAATGTTGAAGATGTAATGATACTCGGAAGAAATAAAAACATATTGAAATACTGTGAAGCCGGAATCAAGTGAATACTGGGGGAAAACAGAACATAAAGAAATGCCTTGGAAATGTATCGTGCTTCATCGGTTTAAAGCCAAAGGCAAAAATACCCCAAAGCTAAAGGAACCATTCGTGGTATCGGGATGGTTGCCCAATAGCACTGAGAATCGTCAAATACCGAAGGCGAATATGTGAATCGGTCGAAAGGTATTTAAATGTGTAGTTTGTACTTGGTAGGTCTCGAAGATTGGAATGACGAAGGCATTTTATTCGGCTATCCAAACACCTTATCCATTGTTATCCCTTCGAGCCTTATTATTTTCTTTCATACCCCTCTTTCGGAATCAACAACAAAATTAAGGATTGAGCGAGAAACAAAAGAAAGAAAAAAAAAAGAAATAAAAAAAAAAGAAGAGAAAAGAGAAGAAAAGAAAAGAAAAAGGAAAAGAAAAGAAAAAATCGGGAGAAGTCAAAATGCAACAATGAATACAGACGTAGTCTGAACTACGTCTGACTTGATCCCGAAAGGGTACGTAGGCAGCCTCACTGAGGTTCAGTCACAATAAATGAAAAATCCGAAAATCTAAAAAAAAATCCCCCAAGAAGAAAACTGGGGCAGAAGTTATGGTTGTTGAAAGAATAAAGATTCCGAAAAGTTGTAATTTTATCCTACGATGAAATATTTTGAGCCTTTATCCCAACCAAAAGTCTACATTATAGTCCAAAGGAAGACCTTCCGATCAATCTTCAAGAAATGCCGAGTCAAGCGAACAAAGGTCAATCACATCAGGGGCAACACTCCAGTCCGAACAAAGGAGAATGAAGAACTCAAACCACCGCGAGACTCCAAGATGAGAGAAGTCAAAATGAGAGAGTCTTATCGGTGAAACCCCGCACGGGTACCGTAAGGCGACGGTGAGTTGAGAGAAAGAAAGATCAAATGAGAGAGGCTTGTTGGAGAAAACCCTACGGGCGCTGCAAGTCGACTAAGGATCAGATCAAAGAAATGAAGTATTGAAGACCGGTTTCACAGCAGAACTTTGCAACAAGAGTTGAACATCAACTTTGCTATACGGAGAAGGCCAAAAGTGCATGTCAAGGTCGCTAGAGTCGGTATTCAAAATCCGTTAGGTCATTCGTCTGTAGGTTTCTTGTTAGGAATTATGTTTTCCTTTCTCTTTATTCTTCACACTTTGTTTTACCCTCCTTCTTATTGAGTCAGTCAGGTCATAACAAGTATAGAAATGATTTCAAAATTTGCCACCAAGCTTTCCAATTGCACAAGATGGGATTTAGCCAACACGACAATTGTCGCAGGTCAGGGAATGACAAGGCCAGTGATTTAAGCCCACAAGAGCAACATGTGCAATGAGGATCATGCAAGACACAAGGGTCGGCAAAGTGCCAACTCAGGGAAAATATAACAAATGGAAGTACGGGGTTCGAACAGAGAGGGGGTATATCTTCTAAGAGTCAGTCAAGAAACACCCAAGGTTGTCAAGTGGAGTCATCAAAGGAATCGAGATCGAAGTTTGTGGGATCCGTCAAGAAAGGAACAATATACATACCTAAAGAGAGGTGGATTTTGAACAAAGAAGAAGTGAAAATGGATAGTCGGTGAATAGGCAAGGCATTCAAGTGGAAAGTAGTCGCCATCAAAGTTCAAGGCCACAACCAACCACCGCATTAAACTAACAGATTTTTCTTTGATTTGAAACAGGGGCATAAATGTTATTGGACCGATAGAGCCAACAACTTCCAATGGGCATAGGCTCATTTGGGTTGCGATGGGTTACTTTACCACATTGGGCCAAGGCAAAGGGAAAATTTGCGCCAAATTAGCAGGGACCATTTGTAGTATCGCGAGTGTTGTCCAATGGGGCATTATATTTAACAGATGTTGAAGGAAAGTGCGTAGAGATTGCTATCAATTCAGATGCAGTCAAAAGATACTATGTATGATTCCTTTTCAATTTTGTGTTTTGTATTTTGTTGTGATTTTGGAATTGAAATGACGAAGGCGTTTTATTCTCTATCCAAACACTTTATCCATTGATAACCCCCTTGAGCCTTAATGAATATATTCTTTCATATCCCTCTCTCGGAATCGCTTTTAGCACAATAAGATCGAAATTGACAAAATGAAAAAATGAGAAAAAAAAAAGAAGAGAAAAAAAAGAAGAAGAGAAAAAGACAAAGAAATCGGGAAAAAAGTCAAAAAGAAATCCATCTAACTAATGACGTTGGATAAACTACGTCTGACTTGATCCCGAAAGGGTACGTAGGCGGCCTCTCTGAGGTTCAATCACAATAAAGAAAAAATCCAAAAATTCCCCACATATTGAAACTGGGGCAGAAGTTATGTTTAATAATTCCGAGAGTTGTAAATATTTTTTAACCCTCGTTAAAATTTTGAGCCTTTATATCTTTCTTTCTTAACCCACCCGAAAGCCACGTTACAGTCCAAAGAAAGACCTTCTGATCAATTTTGAAATGATAACAAATACAGCGAAGGAGGAGCGAAGCATCGGATAATACCCGTGGTAACAGAAAACAAAATACAAAAGGAAAAAATGAAAAAAGAAAATATAAAAATGAGAGAGTCTCATCGGTGAAAACCTTAGCCGGCACTGTGAGGCGATTGTGAGGTTGAGAGAAATAAAATGAGAGAGTCTCATCAGTGAAAACCTTAATCGGCGTTGTGAGATGATTGTGAGGTTGAGAGAATAAATGAGAGAGTCTTATTGGTGAAAACCTTTCGAGGCACCGTAAGGCGATCGTGAGGACTATCAGAAAAGAGAAAAGCAACAAAAAAGATTATCGGTTTTGGGTCAAAGGCAATCCAGAGTCAGAATAATGATTGGAACGAACTGGGTCAGAGTTTAAATACATGGCATGGTCAGCGGAATCAGCCAGCAAATACCCAGATAAGAACAAATTGTCACTAATCACTTTAAAGTGAATGTGACCAATGTGGAAAATTTTAAAATACCAAAAAGAGAAAGTCTGCCGAATAAGTGGAGAAAATTCACAGGCAAGAGATAAGTTGGTAAGAAAAAAAAAAAAAAAAATTCCAAAAAGAGGAAGGTAACATCTTTTAAAATCTGCTCCCCAGTCCTCAGGCTGAGGGAATACTTTTCTGCATTCGCATTGCACGTTTAATTTCGTTAGGCGCCCACCTTCTAATACGGGAATATTTTCCGCATTCGCATTGCACGTTTAATATCAGTCGAGCGCCCACCTTCAAATACGGCTATCATCTCTCCAAAATACCATTACCCTCTTTCATTTTTTCTGCATTTCATTGTTTACCTTTTGAGAGCTAACTACCAACTCCTGATAACGAAAGCTGAAACAACACTGGGTCAGAAAGAAGGAAGAGTTGGGAAGGAAATAAGGAAGCTCGGCAAACATGGCCAAAGGAAAAGAAAGCAAAACAAAAATGCAAAAAGTGAGAAAATACAAAAGGAGTCTGCAAGGGATAAGCAGTTGAAAGTTACACAGCATGAGAAAAGCAAGAAAGAAGAAAGCAATAAGAAGCAGGGACGGCAGATGCCAGTTGCCAGTAGTTTATATCTATAAAATTTTGTTTCATGCAGGAACAAATTGTCACTCATCACTTTAAAGTGAATGTGGCCAATGTGGAAAAATAGAAAACGCAAAAAGGGAAAGTTTGCCAATAAGTGGAGAAATTCACAGGCAAGGGATAATTGGTAAAAGAAAATACCAAAAAGAGGAAGGTAGCATCCTTGAAAATCCACTCCCCAGTCCTCAGGCTGCGGGAATATTTTCTGTATCGCATTGCACGTTTAATTTCTGTTAGCCGCCCACCTTCAAATACGGGAATACTTTTCTGCATCGCATTGCACGTTTAATTTCGTTAGGCGCCCACCTTCAAATACGGGAATACTTTTCTGCATCGCATTGCACGTTTAAATTCCGTTAGGCGCCCACCTTCAAATACGGGAATACTTTTCTGCATCGCATTGCACGTTTAAATTCCGTTAGGTGCCCACCTTCAAATACGGGAATATTTTTCTGCATCGCATTGCACGTTTAAATTCTGTTAGGTGCCCACCTTCGAATACGGGAATATTTTTCTGCATCGCATTGCACGTTTAAATTCCGTTAGGTGCCCACCTTCGAATACGGGAATATTTTTCTGCATCGCATTGCACGTTTAATTCTGTTAGGCGCCCACCTTCTAATACGGGAATATTTTCTGCATTCGCATTGCACGTTTAATTTCTGTTAGGCGCCCACCTTCAAATACGGGAATACTTTTCTGCATCGCATTGCACGTTTAATTTCTGTTAGGTGCCCACCTTCAAATACGGGAATAATTTTCTGCATCGCATTGCACGTTTAATTTTTGTTAGGTGCCCACCTTCGAATACGGGAATACTTTTCTGCATCGCATTGCACGTTTAATTTCTGTTAGGCACCCACCTTCAAATACGGGAATATATTTCTGCACATCATGGTTTATATAGCTAAAAGCCCACACTGGGGCAGAAAAAGAAAAAAAAAAGTAGTTTGCTGTTTTGTTTTGAGCAGGTTCAGCTCGAGGGCAAGAAGTACCATTGAAAATCAAAAAAAGAAGAAGAGGAAAACAAGAAAGAAAATCAACAAAAAGGGAGAGTGAGCATCTCAAAAAATCAAAGAAAAAGAGACAAGGAGAAGCAAACAAAAGCTAGGATAGGAATAATTGTAATTGTAGAATCATAGCTTAGAATAACTTCTTCATTTTACATTCCCCCGGTGTAATAAGGAGGTCAACAAGCAGTAACCGCAACAGCAGCAACAGTAACAACAAAAAATCGCAGTTTCATTGGTAGTCCCAGCTACCAAAATTTTCCGAACTACATTGACCTGATTCCCTTTTAGCCAGGGATATGTAGGAAACCTCTTGAAGCAAAGGTTCGGTCAAAATTTTGAAAATAAAATGCTTCTCACGGAGTGCTCAAATGGGCAAAAATCGCTCGTATCCGCTCACTTGTCTTTGCACAGAAACTCTTCGTGTTTACGCGCAAAGAGGGGCAGTTGTGAGCACGTGATTTTTGCCCTATATGAGAATTACTCCCAAAAATTCAAAATAAAAGAGTTTTGTGTTGTTTGCAATTGTTGTGAATTTAGTGTCATTTTTAAAAAATAATGACAATATATATATATATATATATATATATATATATATATATATATATATATATATATATATATATATATATATATCGCATTTGCATTTAGGATTTAATTCTACAATTAGGAATAATTAATTTTATCTTACAAAAATGAAAATCACAAAAATAGGCATCTTTTGCATTTTTGTGTGATTGTATTTTAATTACCATTTAAAATTAGGTGACAATTATTATTATGAGATTAGTATTTCAAGATAATTTTAGTTTTTATAAATTAATCTTAGTATTTTGGGCTTTATTAATTAGGAAGTTGAATAATGGAGAAGAACAAAATAGAAAAAATTGGATTGGGCCATCTTGCAAATTAAGTTACAAGCCCAATCCTAAGAAACCTTACCCAACCCAAAACCCCTTGGCCCAAGAAGAAAATTTCAGATTTTTTTAGCAAAAAATAATCATAATTACATGACATAAAGTAGTGGGGGGCAAGGAAATCAAGGAAGAAAACAAGGAGAGGAAAACATGGATTGGTGGGTTTTCTTTAAATTAAAAAAATATTTTCTTTTTAATAAAAAATCTGAAAATTTTCGAAATTCTTGCCTATAAATAGAAGAGAGGATTTATGAAAAAAAGGGGGAAAAAAGGGAGGAAAAATAGGAAGAGAAGTAAAAATAAAAAAATTCCCTGCTGTAGTATACACTCGATATACATTCTGGACACAGAAGTATACACTGCGAAAATTTCAATTTTTGAGAGTTTCTTTTGAGAGTTTCTTTTGAGAATTGAAAAGAGTTCAAAGCTAGAAAGACAAAACAAAGAGAAAATCTGGAATATATTTTTCTTTTCTATTTTTTACTGGTTTTTGTTTTTCTCCGTATTGCCGGGATTTTCGGGATTGAGGTGTTGAAGCTACTGCTGGTTGTTACTGTTGTTGTTGTTGTACTTTTACCGGCCTGTTGATTTTCCATCTTCCCCTTCTTTTCAATACCAGGTACACTTTTCTTACAACTGAAGCTGTACTGGTGACTTTGATCAAATAAAGATGAAGATTTAGATTATTATATGTTGTCATGTAGTTATAGTTCGATATTACTGGTTTAAGTTTGTGATTTATACATTGTAGTAGTATGTAGTAGCTAAAAATAGAAAGACCAAACAAAAATCATGTAATAGCTAGTAGTAGTAGTAGTATAATCGTAGAAGTAGCATATCACCTAGTTTAATTAGGTAAAACTCCTAAAATATAAGTTAGCATATCACTTTTCTTCAAAAATCACTAATTAATCTTTCACCGTAAGCTTTTCGTAAAAATAAAATCACATAGTTAACTATACTTGTCGTGGATTTGTACATGAACACAAGTAGGAGTTTAATCTTAATAAAATCAGGGGAATAGTTGTGTCTAAGCATTGAATCATTTAAATATGGATATTCAGGTTATTACAATCCAGTAATTAAAATTACGAATCCTGTTCGTGTAATCAACGTGTTTAGAAACTATCAAATAGGCTTAAATCTGTATTGAAATTAGTAGGTTAACAATGTGGTCATAAACTACTCATCTTACCTTTTAAATAGTTTTATATCTTTACATATAGTTAGCTTCACAGTCTCTCAATTAGTAAATAATCAAAATGACCACAAAATTCATTAGTGAAAGTCAGAATTGAAGATGGCTAGTTTAATAAGCAATCATGTATATAGATATTTGATTAGAATTAGTACCCTCGTGTATTGATTTTTCTCTTTCTGATTAATAAAAGCATTTGATTCCTTAATCATGTGTGCTGTGGATTTTACATTTTCTATTCTTGCCTTTATTATTTTTATCTGGATTGGGCCATGTGTAACGTTGGGCCTGAATTGTCCTACGAAATTGCTTAGTCCACTGATTGAGGGCTCGAAGACCGTCTGGGCTTTGAGACTTGGGCCGGCCCTTTACGGGTCTGTTTAGACGTTTGAAAAATCCAGGCCCAACAAACAATAGAAATAATGGGTTTGGAATGTTTAATACTAGAAATCGATTAAGGCAAAAACAATGTATAGCAAATATAGTTGAACAAATAGGATCAGACTTTAATAAAATAATTGGGACGAGCCACGCATAACGAATAATAAACACCGGGGCCCCCATTTAGTAATGGTTTAATATAATAGATTCG
The DNA here is from genome assembly GCA_032618575.1 of Nicotiana noctiflora. Classification (NCBI taxonomy): domain Eukaryota; kingdom Viridiplantae; phylum Streptophyta; class Magnoliopsida; order Solanales; family Solanaceae; genus Nicotiana; species Nicotiana noctiflora. Next base: position 70,635 of record JASVEL010011797.1, read on the forward strand.
GGAAGGTTAGTAGTGAATTCCATAGCCTCTCCCAAAAGATCTTTAAAGCCGATAGACGTTATTTAGGGCACGATTTAACGTACTTTCCTATGAACGAGTGTGCACTTGGTGCGACTCAAATTCAAATCTCGGCAAAGCTGAAATACACCGAAAGTCATAGGCGTACTGGTTGCGGTATGACTCGAGGCGTGTTTTCGCGATGCCGCAAATTCTCTAAAAATAATACTTAATGTAAAAAGCATTACATGTTGTTTAAAATCTGTAATTGAGTCAAACAAGAGTCGGGAACGACAATTGAGCGACCGTGCTAAAACCACGGAATCCGGGAATGCCTAACACCTTCTCCCGGGTTAACAGAGTTCCTTATCCGAATCTTTGCTTCGCAGACATTTTTAAGAGTCAAAATTCCTCGGATTCGGGATTAACCGGTGACTTGGGACACCATTATCATTCCCAAGTGGCGACTCTGATTAATCTCAATAAAATCCCGAACCGATTGTCCTTTAATTGGAAAAACTCCTTCCCTTACGTTATTTTTATCCGTTTCGGATATTTGAGCGTCGGGGTATACCTTACGAGCGTATTTATATTTATGCTTATGTGGGGTAGTAAAAAGGGAGATGTGACAAAGGTTACCAACAAGACTTATGTAATCCTCAATCTTAGGATGAGCATAGCCAACCCCAGCCGTCAACTTAACATTCATTTTGAGACAACAAGTAATAGGATAGCATATAGAAGAATGAGACTCAGCCAAAAGATCAAGGATGAACTTCCTTTGATGCAGGAGAACCCCGGAACAAGTAAGCAATACCTCAATACCAACAACATAGTTAAGAGACCCCAATTCTTTGTTTTTGAATTGATCATCTAAAAAACTCTTTAAGGAAGAGATTTCAGAAAGATCAAATCATGTAAGAATAATATTATCTACATAAGAAACCGACCAAATAACTGCCAGAACCTCCGGTAAATAAGAAATAGTCATGAGCATACCTCTTTACATGCAAATCATGAGATAGCTTGGCATACCATCGCCTAGAAGCTTGCCTCAAATCATAGAGAGATTTCTGTAATCTTCATACCAAGGAAACATGAGGTACACCAAGAAGAAGAAGAAGAAGAAGAAGAAGAAGAAGAAGAAGAAGAAGAAGAGGGGGGAGAAAGACCAGGAGGTAACTTCATGAATACTTCCTCATCAAGATTACCATGCAAGAAGCCATTGTTAACAACAAGTTAAAACAAAGGCCAATTTTTTATTTATAAAAATAACAATTAAGGTCTTGACAGTAGACATCTTTACAATAGGGGAAAAGGTTTCATGATAAATAATACCCTCTACCTGAGTATCACCTCTAACTACAAGTATGGCTTTGTACCTCTCTACGTTCTCATTCAACTCTGTACGTAACTTCTTATACTTATTTGCAGCTAATAGGCTTCTTTCTTTGGGGTAACTCAACTATTTCTCATCTTATTAGCCTTCAAAGCCTCAAATTCCTTCCTCGTAGCATCCTTCTATTCAAGGAGATTTGCTGCCTAAGAATAAGAGTGAGGATGAGGAACACGTATGTGTAACAATAGGAGCAGAGCTACTGGAGGCAGAGACCAAAGAAGAAAAATGGCAAACAAAGTATTTGAAATAACTACGAGGATTGTGTGATCTAGAAGACCTCATCAATGATGGTGGAGGAGTAGAAAGAGTAGAAACGAGAGATGGAGAAGAAAAGATGGACTAGAGAGGAAAGATTCATAAGGTAAATGACAAGTGCAAAACACAACACGAAATTGATGCTCTCTAATCAAAGATATATAGTATAATATTGTCTCCACAAAGATTAGATTTAAACAATGTTCGAGTAGTTTCTGGTTTAATTACTATTCAAGAGCTTCAACACTTGAGTTAAATGATTATGGACTAAGTTTAACTACTAAAATAAAGTAATTGACACTTGACATCAAGGAATTAGAGTTTTTTAGAGTTGGTTCTTATTGATGTGAGGAATAAGGGTTTGATAGGATAGGTGCAAGATAGCTATTTGGGGTTTAGTTCTAGTTCAATTCATTCTAATGTTCTAATGATTCTCATAAATTCACTCGATGATTAGTTCATACGTGTCATCAAGACTCTTTTCTCAATTAAATGTTAACTCTGCGAGGTATGCACTATGAAGTATGCAAGCATGTCTGAATGGATTAGTCCTTAGGAAAATGACTCTCGAATATTCTCCTAACTTGATTTAATCAACAATCCAAAAATCTCCTTTGATTACTTAAGAGAATCAATGAATTAAATGAAAGTAAATAATGCAAGGATAATCACCAAGATATTCCTCTTTTGATTAAATAAACTGATGAATAAAGTTCCAATAATTCAAAACTCAATAAATGAATTCAAGCATGAACTAGAGTTAAAATTCACAAATATTTATTAAAATACCATATGCGTCAAACCCTAAGGTAAACTACTCCATAATTATGGAGCAAGTCATTACAAATATAATTAAAGATGAGAAAGCATCGATCTCACATTCCAATCTAACGCGCGTATTGAATTGATGTAAAGATGATGAAATTCCATTTCTTGTAGCCTCCAATGCTCTCCCAAAGCTTCCAGGGTCAAAATTCCTCTAAAAATAGTATTTTTGGTGTATTTACACCTGTCACACCTCTTTTTTACGCACCCGTGAGGATACAAAGAGTTTTTCCAATTAAAGGACAATCGAGATGGGATTTATTTTAATTACTTCAGAGTCGCCACTTGGGAGATTTTATGGTGTCCCAAGTCACCGGTTAAATCCCGAATCGAGGAAAAGAATGACTCTATTTAACAGTCCGCGAACCGGAAATCCGGATAAGGAATTCTATTAACCCGGGAGAAGGTATTAGGCATTCCCGAATTCCGTGGTTCTAGCACGGTCGCTCAACTGTCGTGTTTGGCTTATCTATCTGCTTTTTACAATTATGTACTTAATGCAAGTTAATACCCCTTTTACCGCTTTTATTATTGGTTGTGATTTACGAAAGAGAAAGTTGCTTAAAAATATGCTTTCGAATCGCGTCACATGAAATGCACCCGGATTCTCAACCTATTCTTATTCAACATTTCGGGGTTTGGGTTTGGGTCGCATGAAATGCACACCCGTATTTAAAAAGATAAGACTAAAATATGTGACCGGGTCGACTACTTATTTACACTGTTGAGAAAGGCGTGATATTCGTTAAGAAACGACGCATCTCGAAACCTAAGTATTTATATGTACATTTATGACGGCTATGTGATTAGTATAACTATTGGGCGAGGCGTACCTTTGATCTAAAGCGAACTACATCTCACTGTATCTTACTTGTATCTTACTTAAGAGTTGATTCTAAATTACTTAAAACTTGCTACGAACCCACATCGCATGAAATGCGCCTGTGGTTCATGACATGCTCTATTTACTTTTGCCCGAAATTGGGGTCGGGTCACATGAAATGCACCCCCGACTCTTTTAATCTAATTACGTCATTCCATTGAGTAATAACTCCATAGCTAATCTTGCTTTTAGCGTAAGGTCTAACGTTATCAGATTCGGAGATTACACACACGAGCAGAGAAGATTGAATATAGATACAACAGACTAATTCAGGTTTACGTGCTTGTCTAACGACAGTGTATTTTTGGCCTAGCTACACTTTCCATAACCAAAACTAACAGTACAAGCTTAATTGGAGAATAACAGGATGTACTTAAATATAGGAACTTTAAGCAACTACATGTTTCAATAGACTTCATGCATAAGCTTCAAACTTCATTCTTTCGAACCAAGGAACTACATTAACAGAGGTGTGTACCTGGAATGCGGAAGAACAAGGAAGAGTGAGCAACGGCAATGCAGTAACAGTAGCGGGAACAGCAACAGTAAATCAATAATCAATAGACCAGCAACCAAATAGATCAACAGCCAACAAACTAATGAACCAACAGCATCAACTCAACCCAACAGTATCAAATGAATACCAACACAGCAGCACACACTCAAAAACAGTAGCACACACTCAAAACCAGCAACGATAATCAACCCAGGCAGCAACCAAATGGACCAACCAGCAATACGAATGACCAAAAGAACAACAAAAGAGTGGCAATGGTCGACAGTAGCAACACTGGACAAAAGAAGAACCAACACTGGACCAAACAATGTGCACAGCAACAACAACTAGCGGCAGCACTCAACTACACCAACAGCTAACACTAGGACACAGCAGCAATACTCAATCGACCAGCAGCAACATACACCCAACACAGCCAAGAATAAAGGCCCAGCACTACCAACAACACAAGAACAACAACAAACCAGTGACCAAACTGGATCAAAACACACGAAAACAGCCCAGAAGCCAAATGAAACAGTGACTCTACACCAATGAAACAGTAGCCTTTTCTCTGTATCTTTCTATATGTATTCTTGTATCTATTTTTCTTCAGGTGTTCTAGTTACTCTCAGGTTTTACTGTTTTTGCTTCTTCAGGTATTTCAATCTCTATCTGTGTATGAAACTTTTGCTCTCTCAGTGTGCTCTCTCAGGTGCTCTCTAATATCTGTCAATGTCTATCTATCAAATGTATGAATATGCTGCTGTTTTTTGCTTCTCCAGGATGCTCTCAAGTCTGTCTCTATAATCTCCAGTGTATGTCTGTCTATGCATCAATGTCTATATTGATGCTATATTTATAGCTCACAGCCCCTCTACTTTGGCTGGCCAGCATGTTAAACTAATGTTACCCCCTACCCTGACTCCCCAACCCATCATATTCCCTGCAAACCCACTATCTCTTGTCCAAAGTATGGACTCAAACCTTAAACAACAAGGCTGGTGGCAGGGACCTCAGTGGGGATGCCCTGCTGTGACAGTGGATTCCACTGACTATCCTCATGTGCAGGGCACCAAATGCTCTAAGTGCTGAACCCTAATTCACTAATTAGCTTAATTTGAATCACAACTTCAGCTTCAAACCAATCAAATAGTCCCATTCAAACCAAGAATGCTAATTACTGTGGTAATTCAAATAACTCAACTATGCAATTAGAAGACGACCTCTAATCAATTACAGCACATAGCAATGACAGCCAATTCAAACTGTTAAAGCAGTGACTTCAAAGAATCTCGGCCAATGCCGGACATATGCTAAATTAACTATTTGACGACGCTAATCGACGCGAGTTCGTATCCTATAACTAACACATTTAACTAAGCGATACAGAAACAATTGACCAAAACAAAAGGTCTTGGAGAAGAAATGACAACTAAGGACGGCCAAGAAGAAAATTAAACCAATTGAAATTAGCAAAGAACACACAAACCACTAAAAACAGAGGAAGATTGAAATACCTAATGAAGGCAATCCGAACTCGAACGAACTCAAGCTTCCACGGACTTGAGGTTGCATTTTTGGAGTGAACATGCTTTAATTGAAGTGTTTTTCGAACGAAAAACACTCCAATTAGAGCCTATTGACTCCAAATTCTTGAACTCGGACCAAATCCCTAATCTTGGAATTTTAGGGTTCTTGGGCTCGGATTTGGGGCTTTTGTATTTCTGGTTAGATTCGAAGCAAACCAATGCCGGCGGGGGTACGAGGGAGGTGTGGGGAGACCTGTGGTGTGAATTTGGGGTAATTTGGCATAGGTTCGAGTTTGACTCGAATCTTCAAATGAAGATTCGAGGAGCTCCGGCATGATTCGAGGTTAATGGAGGCCGGGATCGTGATGGGGGAGGTAAGGGGAAGGTTTTGGCGTTGGTTTGGGTTTGATTGGCCTACCGGAACCGCCGTGAGGCGATTTCCGGCAGGCGGAGGAGGGCGGCGTTACACCGGGCTTTGAGAGCTCCCGAGGGACGGAGCAGGGGGGGGTCTAAAAGGGGGGCGGGGGTATGGAATGAAGAATATATACCAGAGATGAGATTGAATCCTGATCGTTGGATCATTTACGATCAACGATCAGGATCCACTCACTTAAACCAAACGACGTCGTTTGGTCAAGTCAAAGGCTGAATGTATATTAGAATTAACGGATTAATCTGGGCCGTTGGATAATGAAATCCAACGGTCCAGATCAAGCGTTACATAGGCTGGGGCTGGACGGATATTTGGGCTGGATCAGAAGCAATCCGATTGGGCCTGGCCTTTTAGACTAAATTTGGCCCAGCTCGGATCTTCATGCTATATTATATGCATATGTGTATATATATATATATATATATATGTATGTATACACATATATATATATATACACACATATGTATATACCAACCTATAACACCGCTGTTTTTACTACAAATAACGCACCCAATTACATATCGCCCAAAAATGTAAATCACATGACTTCGATATCCAACACTGAAAATGCAAAGCCTAGCATATATTTTTGTATTTTTAATTTAAATAAATAAACGTGCACACAAAAGATAAAATTAACACAAAATCACACAAATCATGCCCAACACGAAACTATTTTTATTTTGAATTTTCTGGGAGTACTTCTCGAGTAAGGCAAAAATCACGTGCTCACAGCTGCCCCTCTTTGCGCGTAAACACGCCGAGTTTTCGTGCAAAGATAAATGAGCGGATATAAGCGATTTTTGCCTATCCGAACACTCCGTATGAAGCATTTTGGAAAAGTTTTGACCGAACCTTGCTTCAAAGGTCTCCTACATATCCCCGGCTAAAAGGGAATCAGGTCAATGTAGTTCGGGAAGTTCTGGTAGCTGGGACTACCATGCCTGTTGCGATCTCGCTGTTACTGCTGTTGCCGCTGTTACTGCTGTTACCACTGCTTAACCGATTTCCTTGTTACACCGCGCTAAGCAACAAAAACAAGAAGCTAGACTAGGTTACAGTACTACAAGTTCTTATCTATCCTTTTTAACTTGATCTTGTCGCGCTCCTTGCCATCTTGTCTGACTTGGCGTTCCTTCTGATGCTTCGTCTCTTCTTACGAACTTGGATTCATGCCGAAGATTTCTGTTACATTCTACCGCTTTCCTCTAACAAATTAAAACAGGTCGCCACTCCATTCTCCAGGCGGGCTCCCTGACTTCAACTACTGCTCCAAAATTAAATCGCCACTCCATTCTTCAGGCGGGCTCCCTGACTTCAACTACAACTTCAAAATTAAATCGCCACTCCATTCTCCAGGCGGGCTCCCTGACTTCAACTACAACTTCAAAATTAAATCGCCACTCCATTCTCCAGGCGGGCTCCCTGACTTCAATTACTACTTCAAAATTAAATCGCCACTCCATTCTCCAGGCGGGCTTCCTGACTTCAACTACATCTTTTGAAAATAAATCGCCATTCCTCTCTTCAGGCGGGCTTCCTGACTTCAACTACTACTTCAAAATTAAATCGCCACTCCATTCTCCAGGCGGGCTTCCTGACTTCAACTACTACTTCAATATTAAGTCGCCACTCCATTCTCCAGGCGGGCTTCCTGACTTCAACTACTACTTCAACATTAAGTCGCCACTCCATTCTCCAGGGCGGGCTCCCTGACTTCAACTACAACTTCAAAATTAAATCGCCACTCCATTCTCCAGGCGGGCTCCCCGACTTCAACTACTACTTCAAAATTAAATCGCCACTCCATTCTCCAGGCGGGCTTCCCGACTTCAACTACTACTTCAAAATTAAATCGCCACTCCATTCTCCGGGCGGGCTTCCTGACTTCAACTACTACTTCAAAATTAAATCGCCACTCCATTCTCCAGGCGGGCTTCCCGACTTCAACTACTACTTCAAAATTAAATCGCCACTCCATTCTCCAGGCGGGCTTCCGGACTTCAATTACTACTTCAAAATTAAATCGCCACTCCATTCTCCAGGCGGGCTTCCTGACTTCAATTACAACTTCAAAATTAAATTGCCACTCCATTCTCCAGGCGGGCTCCCCGACTTCAACTACAACTTCAAAATTAAATCGCCACTCCATTCTCCGGGCGGGCTCCCGACTTCAACTACTACTTCAAAATTAAATCGCCACTCCATTCTCCCGGCGCGGGCTCCCCGACTTCGACTACAACTTCAAAATTAAATCGCCACTCCATTCTCCGGGCGGGCTCCCGACTTCGACTACAACTTCAAATTAAATCGCCACTCCATTTTCCAGGCGGGCTTCCCGACTTCAACTACAACTTCAACATTAAATCGCCACTCCATTCTCCGGGCGGGCTTCCCTGACTTCAACTACAACTTCAAAATTAAATCGCCACTCCATTCTCCGGGCGGGCTCCCTGACTTCAACTACAACTTCAAAATTAAATCGCCACTCCATTCTCCAGGCGGGCTCCCTGACTTCAATTGCAACTTCAAAATTAAATCGCCACTCCATTCTCCAGGCGGGCTTCCTGACTTCAACTACTACTCATTGATTTCATCCTATCTTGATTATCTTCCTTCGCCTCTTGTACCATTTTCTTCTTCCTGCGTTGCCTCTCAGACCACCTTCTCTTCTGAATTAACCTGTCTTGGAATTGCTTTCCCCCGGTCGTATTACTTTTCTTCTGGCTGCTGGGGATATTTTTGGAACTGTTTACTCGCCTGCTGGGGGTGATGCTGCCGAGGAAGTATTCTTTGTTTCCTTCACCCCTCATTCTCTCTCCCTTCTTCCCATACCTTTTCCGGGACTCACGCTTTTGCCTCCCCGAGCAAATTATAGGATGTAATGCTGCTGGGGGAATCTCGAAGCCATTTTTCCTTTTCCAATAGCTGCTGGGGATGATACCCGGCTCAAAGATCACCCCATCTTGTGTTGCTTTCTACACTTATCCTCTGAGTCTTGCTTTCCAGAAAATTTTCGCAACAGGAGAAAATTTTCTGCCCCAGTGTGATAAACTTCTGGACGGTATGCTTTTCTGCCGTCGGACCCTCTTTTCCTGCTTCAAATCAAAGAAAAAGTGTTAGTTTCAAAACGCCGCGAGTGGTCGTGCCACTCTTGTTGAGGACATTCTCTTTCAGCTGCTTGGCCTCTCTCGAACTTTGAGGCCGACGTTGACGCTTGCTTGGGAAGATGCTTTTTCCACGAACGACCTCTCATCTTTCCTTTTATTCCACTCTTTGGTTTGATCCGACTCTTTTTGGCCGGTGATCTGTTGCGTGAAATCATCTTTCGGACACGCCATATGTGTCCATCACACTCCATAATTCTTGCGAACCTTCCACTCAGCCTGTCATCCCAATCTTACTATCGTAACGACTTCTGTCTTATTGCCTCGTTCCATGCCTATTCACTTTCAATATACTGCTTTGGGAGACTTGGTAGTAAGCTTTGAGAAATCAATTTTCGAAAATGAAAGAAAAGAAAAGAATACTGACCGCAAATGACAAAAGAAGAGAAAAACTTTTCTGAACTCAAAAATAGGAAAACTTATCTGAATGTGTGCCTGATCCAATGTTATGCCGCGCCTTTGAGATGAAACTACCCAGTCTATTCATGTCAATCACGTTCTGATACCGCGTCCTGCTAGAGGTAAACGGATGTCCCACCCTTGTCTCATGCCGATATCTTGTACCCATCTCATCCTGTCACCTCACAGTGCCCTTCAAAGGGTTTTCACTAATGAGATTCTCTCATTTCTCTCTATCTCCCGTCGCCTTAAGGTGCCCGCGAAGGTTTTCACCGTAAGACTCTCTCATTTTACTTCTCTCAACTTCCTTCGCCTTAAGGTGCCCGCGAGGGTTTTCACCGTTAAGACTCTCTCATTTACTTCTCTCAACTTCCTTCGCCTTAAGGTGCCCGCGAGGGTTTTCACCGTTAAGACTCTCTCATTTATGCTTTCTTTCCTTGTGGCGGGGTATCACCCCTGAGATTCCCTCTAGAGCGTTATCCCCTTTCGGCTTGCATCCTGGATTCAATCGAGGGTCGGGACGTCACTCTTGGCTTTCATTCACATGACTTGGCACTTCTCAAATACAGATCGAGAGGTCTTTCTGGTTCTTGATATGGTTTCTGCGCGTGAGGCTGAAGAAAGGGGTTTAGCCTCAACGGTTAGCTCGTTACAACTTTCGGAATTCACACTATCTTTCCAACGAAACAATGACTTCTGCCCCAGTTTTGTTGCTTGGGGGATTTTTTGATTTTTATTTTATTATGACCGAGCCGCGTGGCGCCTACGTATCCTTCTTGAGGAATCAGGTCGAACGTAGTTCACTTTTTCTTGTATTACTTTTTTGTTTCTTTTCTATTCTGTTACACACCTTCCTTGATGATTCCGAAAGAGGGTATATGAAAGAATAATTAAGGCTCAAATGGGGAAACAAAGGTTAGAGTGTTTGGGTAGTAGAAAAATTGCCTCTGTCATTTCATTCTCCGAAAAATGCCAAGTACACACAAACGAAACCAAACGTTGACAAATGCATTAAAGAATTACACATAATATCTCTTAACCGCATCAGAATTGATAGCCATATCGGTGCATCTTCCCTCGACATCAGTCAGACATAGAGCGCCGTTGGATAATACTCTAGTCACCACAAAAGGTCCTTGCCAATTTGGAGCAAACTTGCCTTTCGCCTCGGCCTGGTGTGGTAGAACTCTCTTCAGCACATGCTGTCCCACTTCAAATCTCCCTGGGACGTACCTTCTTGTTATATGCTCTCGCCATTCTCTTTTGATACAATTGGCCGTGACATACTGCTGTCAATCTCTTTTCATCGATCAAGTTCAATTGCTCTAATCGGGTTTTGACCCACTCGTCGTCATCAATCTCAGCTTCAGCGACAATTCGGAGGGACGGAATCTCAACTTCTGCGGGTATTACTGCTTCGGTCCCGTACACTAACAAGTAAGGAGTTGCACCTACCGAAGTCCGGACGGTAGTGCGATAACCCAACAGCGCAAATGGTAGCTTTTCATGCCACTGCCTAGACCCTTCTATCATCTTCCTCAATATCTTCTTTATGTTCTTGTTTGCTGCCTCGACCGCACCGTTTGCTTTTGGGCGATACGGTGTGGAATTTCGGTGTGTAATCTTGAACCGTTGACATACCTCTTTCATCAATCCACTGTTAAGATTTGCACCGTTATCTGTAATGATCATCTTTGGAATTCCAAACCTACAAATGATGTGGGAGTGTACGAAGTCCACTACCGCCTTCTTGGTCACCGATTTGAATGTTTTGGCCTCCACCCACTTGGTAAAATAATCAATCGTTACCAGAATGAACCTGTGACCATTGGAAGCCGCAGGCTCAATAGGTCCAATAACATCCATACCCCATGCGACAAACGGCCATGGTGCTGACATTGTATGCAATTCAGTCGGCGGAGAATGAATCAAATCTCCGTGTATCTGACACTGATGGCATCTTCGCACGAAACTTATACAATCCCGCTCCATAGTTAGCCAATAATATCCTGCTCGAAGAATCTTCTTTGCCAATACGTATCCGCTCATGTGTGGTCCGCAAACTCCCGAGTGTATATCCGTCATAACTGTTGTGGCTTGGCTTGCATCTATACATCTCAACAATCCCAAGTCCGGGGTTCTTTTGTACAGCACCCCTCCACTAAGGAAAAATCCGTTCGCCAACCGCCGAATAGCTCGCTTTTGATCTCCAGTTGCTTGCTCTGGGTATACTCCTAACCTGAGGTATTCCTTGACATCATGAAACCACGGTTCACCGTCCACCTCTTCCTCTATTACATTACAATAAGCATGTTGATCTCGGACATGGATATGTAACGGATCGACACGAACCTTGTCCGGGTGATGCAGCATTGATGCTAAAGTAGCTAGAGCGTCGGCAACCTCATTATGCATCCTTGGGATGTGCTTGAATTCTACCGATCGAAAGCGTTTGGTCAAATCATGCAAACACTGACGATATGGGATAAGCTTTAAATCTCTGGTTTCCCATTCTCCTTGAATCTGATGTACTAGAAGGTCCGAGTCCCCCAAGACCAAGACGTCCTGTACATCCATGTCCACCGCTAATCGCAACCCCAAGATACATGCCTCGTACTCAGCCATATTGTTGGTGCAATGAAAACGCAGTTGAGCAGTAACAGGATAATGATGTCCTGTTTCAGATATGAGCACAGCCCCTACTCCGACTCCTTTTGCGTTTGCCGCTCCATCGAAGAAGAGCTTCCACCCTGGATCCTTGGTCAGTTCTGACCCCTCAATTTGCAACACCTCTTCGTCCGGAAAATACGTCCTCAAAGGTTCGTATTCGTCATCGACGGGATTTTCAGCTAAGTGATCGGCCAGGGCTTGAGCTTTCATAGCCGTCCTTGTCACGTATATGATGTCGAACTCCGTAAGTAATATTTGCCATTTTGCTAACCTCCCTGTAGGCATAGGTTTCTGGAAAATATACTTCAACGGATCCGGACGCGAAATGAGGTAAGTGGTGTAAGAAGACAAGTAGTGTTTCAGCTTTTGGGCTACCCAAGTCAGGGCGCAACATGTCTTTTCTAGATGAGTGTACTTGACCTCGTGGACTGTGAACTTCTTACTGAGGTAGTAAATGGCCCGTTCCTTCCTGCCAGTAAGATCATGCTGCCCCAGTACGCAGCCGAACGAATTCTCGAGAACCGTCAGATAGAGAATCAGGGGTCTACCCGGTTCAGGCGGAACTAGTACAGGTGGATTTGACAGATACCCTTTGATTCGGTCAAACGCTTCCTGACATTCTGTCGTCCATTCTATCGCAGCGTCTTTCTTCAATAGGCGGAATATGGGTTCACAAGTTGCCGTAAGCTGGGCAATAAACCTACTGATGTAATTCAACCTTCCCAACAGACTCATTACCTCTGTTTTATTCTTCGGCGGGGCTAACTCCTGAATGGACTTGATTTTGGATGGGTCCAACTCAATGCCCCGTCGGCTGACGATGAATCCTAGCAACTTTCCCGATGGAACTCCGAATGCACATTTGGCCGGATTAAGCTTGATGTCGTACCTTCGAAGTCTTTGAAAGAACTTCCTGAGGTCGGCAACATGGTCTTCTTGACGTCTGGATTTTACGATCACATCATCCACGTACACTTCAATTTCCTTATGTATCATATCATGGAATACCGTAGTCATCGCCCTCATATAGGTTGCCCCTGCATTCTTCAAACCAAACGGCATCACTCGGTAGCAATAAGTCCCCCACGGTGTGATAAAAGCCGTCTTTTCTGCGTCCTCTTCATCCATCAAAATCTGATGATATCCCGCATAACAGTCCACAAAGGATCCAATTTCGCGTCCGGCGCAATTATCAATCAGGATATGGATATTGGGAAGTGGGAAATTATCCTTAGGGCTTGCCTTGTTGAGATTGCGATAGTCCACGCATACCCTGATCTTTCCGTCTTTCTTTGGCACCGGTACTACGTTGGCCAACCATTCAGGGTATCGAGTGACACGAATGACTTTCGCCTGCAACTGCTTGGTTACCTCCTCCTTAATCTTCACACTCATCTCCGTCTTGAATTTCCGCAGCTTTTGCTTGACGGGAGGATGTGCCGGATCAGTGGGTAATCTATGAACCACTAGATCAGTGCTGAGTCCCTGGCATGTCGTCGTACGACCATGCGAAAATATCTTTAAACTCCATGAGTGTTTTGATCAATTCTTCTCTCGGATTGGGTTCAATATGGACACTTATCCGGGTTTCTTTGACGTCATCAGCATTCCCTAGATTAACGGCCTCAGTATCATTTAAGTTCGGTTTGGGCTTTTCCTCGAAGTGACTTAATTCTTCACCGATTTCCTCTACGGCTTCATCATCGCCGTACTCTGACTCACTCTCGTCACTTCTTATTTCATGTGTTATTATTTCCAAACCCGATTGACTTTCTAGACTGGGTTGATTAATCTTTAAGCACGCCATATCATTAAGATCAGTTGCAAGAAGGTTGTTCAGAAAAGTAAAAAGAAGAAAAGATAAACAAAATTAGACACGAAGGAACCAAATTTCATTGATGGGAATTGTACAAAGGGAAAACAAACTGCAAACTTAAATCAGAAATGAACTAAAAACAACGGGATTTTACTCCGGGGACAAACCCCCAACACAAAATTTCGAAAGAAAAACAATCCAAGACAAACTACCAAGACTCCTTCCGGACAGGAGAGGAGTAGCCTTCCAGTTATTCAGTTTTGCCTTTGGTCCCACAAACTGTATCTCGGCGTGACTGGATCCTTCACCATCTTCGAGCATACATACATCTGTGAATAGGTCCTCGAACTTCCTGAAGAACTCTTCGTCTGGCCTGATCGTAGGACCGGGAATCTTTGTCGTCGGATATCCTCTTGCTTCGGACCCGACAAAAGATTGGGAAAGGCGTGGAACAGGCTTTGGGAGCACCCATGTTTTCTGCTTGCTCCTCTTTGCTCGCCGGATGTCCTCTGAGGTTGGCTGGAATCCCAAGCCGAAGGTTCCCAAGTTTTCGACCACCGATACCGGTTGTATGATTCCTTGCAGAGATGCACCTAGACCTTTACCGGGTACGAAACCATGTCGCAACATTTCATGCGCCACCATAACATCCGCGGTAATTGTTCTGTCGCCGGGAATGCATTCCCCTTCGGGAACTCGATTGGCGGACACCACATCGCAGACCTGATATACCCACGGCCCGACATCTTCTTCTGTTTCGACAAAGGGAATGATGGTGCCTGATTGTGGATCGTTCTCTCCATGGACGACGATCTCCTGCTGGTCCCATTCAAACTTGACGAGCCGGTGTAAGCTGGATGGAACTGCTCTTGCGGCATGAATCCATGGTCGCCCTATTAGGAGGTTATATGACACCACCATGTCCAGCACCCTGGAATTCCATGGTGAACTCCACTGGCCCGATTGTCAAGACTAGCACTATGTCACCAACCGACGCTTTACCTCCTCCGTCGAACCCTCGAACACATACCCTGTTCTCGCGTACCCTGCCGATGTCTACTTTTAATTTGCCCAGTGTAGAGAGAGGACAAATGTTAGCACTTGACCCATTATCAACCAAGACTTTGGTAACCACCGCCTCTTCACACTTCACCGTAAGATACAAAGCCCTGTTATGCTCAGTGCCTTCCTCAGGCAACTCGTCATCGGTGAAGGTGATCCGATTTGCTTCGAAGATCCTATTGGTGATCTTCTCCAAATGGCTCACCGAGATTTTATCCGGTACATGTGCCTCATTCAGGACTTTTCATCAATGCTTGCCGATGTTCTTCAGAATGTATCAGCAAGGATAGCAATGATATTTGCGCCGGAGTCTTCTTTAACCGCTCTAAGACAGAGTAGTCATGCAGCTTCATCTTTTTCAAGAATTCTTCTGCCTCTTCATCAGTGACCGGCTTTTTCAATACTGCCGGAGTGGTCTTCCTCAATTCCGCAGGGGCAAAACATCTCCCCGAGCGGGTCAAACCTTGGGCTTCACAAACTTCCTCTTTCACCTCCTTTCCTCTGTAGGTCGTTGTAATCCGAGCATAATTCCATGGTACAGCCCGGCTATCAGTTACTGGCAGCTGTGTTGCCGGTTGGATGATGAAAGGATCCATTCGAACGCCCGCTACTGTCAGGATGGGCTTGAGTGCTGCCCCTGGCACAACTATCTTGGCCGGCTTTACCGGTACCTCGCTCACACTTTCCTTTCCTGCCTCCGACTCTCCTGGTATGTTCCTCTTGTAACTGGGCGACTCATCAAAGCTTGGCCCTTTTCTCGTTCCTGCCCCGCTAGACTTAATCATCATTACGGTCTGAGAGGCTTTCTCCTTTCCTTCCTCCGCCCGTACCAACTCGATCATATTGGTCTCATGATGAGCTGGGAGCGGGTTTTGGTTGATGTTGGGCTCTGTTGGAGCCTGGACCTCGATCCTGTGGGTGTCAATGAGCTCTTGGATGGCCGTCTTCAGCCTCCAACACTTTTCTGTATCATGTCCCGGACATCCCGAGCAGTAGGCACAATTCACTGAATGGTCCAGGTTCTTCGGAAGAGGGTTTGGCAGCTTAGCTTCAACCGGATTCAGCAACCCTACCTGCTTTAACCGGTGGAACAGACTAGTGTAAGACTCTCCTAGGGGAGTGAAAGTCTTTGGCCTCGGCGCCCTGTCGCCCCTGAATGCCTGGTTCGGACGGAAACTCGCGCCCGAGGGGTTTCTGTAAGCTCTTGGGGGTGGATGATTGTTCTGGGGGTTTGGTGCCCGCCACGGTGCATGAGCGGGAGGTGCAGAATATGACTGTGCATGGTGGACAGTAAAATGAGGATCATGTGCGGGGTAGTAATGTTGCGGGTAGCTGTATGGGTTGTGGGGGTAATTTTGGTGGTGAGGCTGGGGTGGGCTATATTGGGGTGCGGGGCCTCTATTTTTGAACCATGCCCCGGACTCGACGGCCGCCACTTCCTCTCTCCTCTTCTTCCCCGGTACTCCTCCAGTACCGCTTTGGATAGCCTGAGTGGTGGCTTTCAGTGCTGAGTAGCTCATGATCTTGTTGGCCTTCAAACCCTCCTCGATCATACCCCCCATTTTTATCACCTCGGTGAATGATTTGCCTACGGACGTTACCAGATGTCCGAAGTAGGTGGGCTCTAATGTCTGCAAGAAGTAGTCCACCATCTCGCTCTCTCTCATCGGTGGATCTACCCTGGCCGCCTGTTCCCTCCATCGGAAACCAAATTCCCTGAAGCTTTCAGCAGGCTTCTTCTCTAATTTTAGCAATGATAGGCGGTCGGGGATTATCTCAAGATTGTATTGGAATTGGCCGATAAAAGCTTGAGCCAAATCATCCCACGTAAACCATCTACTGGGATCCTGTCTAGTGTACCACTCCAACGCCGATCCTCCCAGACTCTGGCCGAAGTAGGCTATCAGAAGCTCGTCCCGTCCTCCGGCCCCTCTCATTTTACTGCAAAACCCTCGCAGGTGGGCCATCGGGTCACCATGCCCCTCGTATAGGTCGAATTTGGGCATTTTAAACCCTGCTGGCAACTGGACGTCCGGAAATGGACACAGATCCTTATAGGCGACGCTGACCTGGTTGCCTAAACCGTGCATGTTCCTGAAGGACTGCTCCAGGCTTTTAACTTTTCTGACAACTTCCTCGTGTTCCGAATTTTGGAAGTGTTTTTCCGGTTCTGCCGGATTATCCCAGTGAGGTGTATGTGATTGTGGTTCAGGGGCCCTGAAAGTAGGCTCTGGAGGGTAGTAAGAGTTGTCATGGATCTGAACATATGGCTCGATGGCCGGCCTTGGCAGAGGAGCAGGTGGAGGTGCTACAAAAACAGGGGTGACTGGAGGAGGATTTGGTTTGACCGGTGGAATGTGGGTGGCATATGGATTTTCCCCCTGGAAGTATGGATAGCTCGGGGCGCTTGTTGAAGGATCGACGGGCGGATGTTCCGGAGCTGAGGCGAGAGTAGGGCGGTTTGGTGAAGACTGTTCCCTGGCCCAGGCCAGGTGCATCTCTGTTATCTGTTGTTTTAACCGGTCTACTTCTTCCTTCATGATTTGCAGCTCGGACTTTTCTTCCTCGAGACTCTTGCCAGAACTCGACATGCTTACTGTAACTGGTCCTTTGGATCTAGTACGGTAGGGATGGTTGGCCAGGATATTCTGTCAAACCAACTGCTAAACTTTCTGGAACACGCAACAAACTTGTTAGTTCACCGAGTTTGACAGATATGTTATAGCACGTTGGATGCAATGCACCTAACCAAATAACCCTTTCTACGTGTACTCTTTAACATGCGTCATTCCGGCCCTTTTTTTTCTTTTTCTTTTTCCTTTTTTTTTTTTTTTTTTTTTTTCTTTTTCGACTATCTTTGCAAACCTTATTGTTATTTAGCCTTTGGATTCTTTTCTTTCTTTTTAGTGGTGGTCGAATCTTATGTGGATTGCCTACGTATCACGACCCCGCGTGAATCAGACCGAGCGTAGTTCTGGCAACAAGATTGTGGCAAAATTCAGTAACTTTTATATCGAATAAAACCGTGTAGTTACAAAACACGTCTTACAAAATCAGCAAAATAAAAGAAAAATGCTTGACTTGGAAAGTAAAGATAAAAATGCCAACTAGCTTGACTCAACATTTCAGAATACATTTTTAATCAAAATCTAATGCCCTAGAACTCCTGGGGGCCTGCGAGGCATCATTCGGCCTTGCCGCAGGCCTTGGTGTGAGGCCCTTGTGCAGTTTCCTCAACTCTTCCATGATCCGATGAACATAACCCATAATTGAAGCGAAAAGGTCGGCGCGGGGCATTCGTTCACAAGCGAGGCACTTCATGGTGACATAGTGCCCGATTTCTCCAATTCTATCCTTGATCATGTCCCTTTCTGCGAGTAGCCGCTCTATTTGCTGGTTTTTCGCCCCCAATCTTCGAGCATTGTTGGTGACTTGATCTAGGAGCCTATCCACTTGTCCTTGCAGTCGGGCCATCAAATTGTGGCAGCGGTCGAGGTCCGCTCTGGCATCTTGGGCTTGCTTGAAAACCCGCTCCCTAAGGACAACATTTGCTTCCCTCAGGCTAGTGATGATATCAGTGTAATCTTCCTCTACCCGCTTTAGGTGAAGTGCATGTTGATGTGCCTCCTTTTTCCAGCTAGCACGGATCCTCGTTATTTGGGCTTTTGACTCGTCCAATTCTCTTTGGATGTCGGTGACTTGGCTTCTCAAACCCCTTATCAATTTTTCGTCGGCCCGACTCCTCGACTGTTTGTCAGCATCTCTTTTCATTTGCTGGATTTGAGCTCTTAAGAAGTCATTCTCTTGTACCAACTTCTTTTTATCTCCTTCGTCGGTGGCGGCTTGCACGCTCTTCTCGAACTGAAGGTCCCGGACCTGCTGTTCTATCCTGCCGATCTTCGTTCTGTACCCCTCCTCTTTTGCTAACCAATCCCATTGTTCCCGTGAATCTTCTGTGAATTGTTGGACATGGGCTCTTTTAGAACATTTCCGACGAATCTGAAATCTTTTCCCGAACCACACGTTGTACTTTGGATCCACCTCTCCCTTAGATAGTTCCCGGACCATGGTTTTAGGCTCAAGGAACCGACATTCGTGCCATAGCCTTCTAACCTTCTCTTCGGGGAAGACAACTCCCGGGCTCAACTCAATGGCGTACTTCCTTAGGTCTTGATCGGTAGGGATAACCCGAAACCTTCCTAGTTGACGTAACACACGGTGAGGGACATATGGTTGGACACTGCGGATCCCCATCAGAAGGATATAACACTCCTCGGCTGCCATATATATTACTTCAGTATCGGGTAACCACCCGAATGCCCATTCAATCTGATCGGCTTCTATTGAACTCAGTCGTGCAAGCCATGCCTCGACGCCTTCAGGGAATACAGCACCCATCATCCGTTCTTCGAAACCCCTGATACAGTTTTTCCCGGTCAACCCATGGTTCATGTATTGTGTTCGGTGATGGAGGTGTTCTTGCATCCATAGTTGAAGTAACAGATTGCAACCTTGGAAGAAATTGCCCCCTTCTCGGCATACAGTCAAGGCTCGATAGATCTCGGACAAAACCAAAGGGACCACCGTGCTGGTAGCCTTTTTGATTGCAACATCGGCTATTCCTACCAGACTTATCTCTATTTTCTTATCTTCGCGCGGACAAATCACAATCCCCAAGAATGTCGTTAGGAATGCTAGAATTCGTCTGGCCTCCCACTTGGTTCTATTCCCGGCGTGAGTCAGTCCAAGGTTTGACTCTTCAAAACCCCGAGGAGTGCCGTACCGTTGATATAAGAATTGGAGGTCGCAACACCCTTTCGGCAGATCATCATTTTTCACCTTCCGACTAATGCTCAGCAGATCCAGAAACCCATGTGGAGATACCGGTCTTGGTGAAAGTAGGTATTGCCCTCTTAATTTCCCATTAAGTCCCGCATAGCCCGCAATTTCCTCTAATGTGGGCGTCAATTCAAAGTCAACAAAACGGAACACATTGCGGGTCGGATCCCAGAAAGATACCAGTGCCTTGATGATGTCTTCCCTTGGCTCAATATTCAACAGATCGACCAAACCTCCCAAAATTCTCCCTACAACCTTTTTGCTACTGTCTTCCAAATCGTTCCACCATATACGGAGCTGCCGAGGGACCTCACTAAAGATTGAAAATGATTTATTCTGATTCGTGCTCATCCTGCACATTTATTAAGGTGATTTAAATAAGAAAACAACTTTGTTTTTTTAAAAAAAGAAAATAAAAAATAGTTTTCGATCACGGCCTTTCAACGTCTCGGGGACGAAGGCTTTTAAGGCTGTGGGGTAAATTGATCGAAATTAAATTTGACCCAAAGGTGGCCGTTTATACGAAATTAGCCTTCCGGCGTCCCTTCCGGGAACATTCGGCTATTTTTGAAAACAGCGTCACCGACTTATGTAGTACACAAATTAATTTTTCAAAAGGTGAAGTTGGACCCGATGGAGGTTGCCTACGTATCTCACATCCGATGAGAATCAAACCCCCGTAGTTCGGTTTTGACGAAACAAACGGCATTATTTATTCACTTTACTAAAGGAAAACAAATAAGCTATTTCTATCTTAAGAATAAAACAAAAAAAAAAATTTTTTTTTTTTTTTTTTTTTTTTTTTTTTTAATCTCTAAAAGCCGGTCAGCATGCAAGTCTATAACAGATAAATGCGCAAGACAAACAGGATGCAGCAGGATAGTCTGTTCATTTCAGGTCACCTGTCCTAGACGGACCCAACCCCTGTGTTGAGTCCCCTAAGCAAAAATGCGACATGATGCAAATAACGTTTCCTACTAGGGATCCGGCATGGAGCTTTGTTATTCTAGGCTCAAAACCTGGGTTTATCTGTTCTAGACTTGGCTTACCCGAGCGGACAGCTCGAGCCGAGGAGGAGGCAGCAACCCGGGAATACATAAGCTTCACCGGTTTTGCAACTTATCCAAACCTCGTTCTAAAATGGGAATTAGACACTATACAGAAAAGAAGTCACACGAAGTGCACCCTTCTTCATGATTTAGAAGACTCAGAGAGGAGATTGGTTCCGGCACAATTTATATATACAGTTCACACAATATCAAAGCAGTAAAAACAACATTTTGCACATTGATGCCAACATGTAAAAAAAATCAGATAATAAAATATGCCAAATACAACAGTTATTCCGAGCTCGAATTCTAAAGATTTCCCCAGCAGAGTCGCCAGAGCTGTCACACCTCTTTTTACGCACCCGTGAGGATACAAAGAGTTTTTCCAATTAAAGGACAATCGAGATGGGATTTATTTTAATTATTTCAGAGTCGCCACTTGGGAGATTTTATGGTGTCCCAAGTCACCGGTTAAATCCCGAATCGAGGAAAAGAATGACTCTATTTAACAGTCCGCGAACCATAAATCCGGATAAGGAATTCTATTAACCCGGGAGAAGGTATTAGGCATTCCCGAATTCCGTGGTTCTAGCACGGTCGCTCAACTGTCGTGTTTGGCTTATCTATCTGCTTTTTACAATTATGTACTTAATGCAAGTTAATACCCCTTTTACCGCTTTTATTATTGGTTGTGATTTACGAAAGAGAAAGTTGCTTAAAAATATGCTTTCGAATCGCGTCACATGAAATGCACCCGGATTCTCAACCTATTCTTATTCAACATTTCGGGGTTTGGGTTTGGGTCGCATGAAATGCACACCCGTATTTAAAAAGATAAGACTAAAATATGTGACCGGGTCGACTACTTATTTACACTGTTGAGAAAGGCGTGATATTCGTTAAGAAACGACGCATCTCGAAACCTAAGTATTTATATGTACATTTATGACGGCTATGTGATTAGTATAACTATTGGGCGAGGCGTACCTTTGATCTAAAGCGAACTACATCTCACTGTATCTTACTTGTATCTTACTTAAGAGTTGATTCTAAATTACTTAAAACTTGCTACGAACCCACATCGCATGAAATGCGCCTGTGGTTCATGACATGCTCTATTTACTTTTGCCCGAAATTGGGGTCGGGTCACATGAAATGCACCCCCGACTCTTTTAATCTAATTACGTCATTCCATTGAGTAATAACTCCCTAGCTAATCTTGCTTTTAGCGTAAGGTCTAACGTTATCAGATTCGGAGATTACACACACGAGCAGAGAAGATTGAATATAGATACAACAGACTAATTCGGGTTTACGTGCTTATCTAACGACAGTGTATTTTTGGCCTAGCTACACTTTCCATAACCAAAACTAACAGTACAAGCTTAATTGGAGAATAACAGGATGTACTTAAATATAGGAACTTTAAGCAACTACATGTTTCAATAGACTTCATGCATAAGCTTCAAACTTCATTCTTTCGAACCAAGGAACTACATTAACAGAGGTGTGTACCTGGAATGCGGAAGAACAAGGAAGAGTGAGCAACGGCAATGCAGTAACAGTAGCGGGAACAGCAACAGTAAATCAATAATCAATAGACCAGCAACCAAATAGATCAACAGCCAACAAACTAATGAACCAACAGCATCAACTCAACCCAACAGTATCAAATGAATACCAACACAGCAGCACACACTCAAAAACAGTAGCACACACTCAAAACCAGCAACGATAATCAACCCAGGCAGCAACCAAATGGACCAACCAGCAATACGAATGACCAAAAGAACAACAAAAGAGTGGCAATGGTCGACAGTAGCAACACTGGACAAAAGAAGAACCAGCACTGGACCAAACAATGTGCACAGCAACAACAACTAGCGGCAGCACTCAACTACACCAACAGCTAACACTAGGACACAGCAGCAATACTCAATCGACCAGCAGCAACATACACCCAACACAGCCAAGAATAAAGGCCCAGCACTACCAACAACACAAGAACAGCAACAAACCAGTGACCAAACTGGATCAAAACACACGAAAACAGCCCAGAAGCCAAATGAAACAGTGACTCTACACCAATGAAACAGTAGCCTTTTCTCTGTATCTTTCTATATGTATTCTTGTATCTATTTTTCTTCAGGTGTTCTAGTTACTCTCAGGTTTTACTGTTTTTGCTTCTTCAGGTATTTCAATCTCTATCTGTGTATGAAACTTTTGCTCTCTCAGTGTGCTCTCTCAGGTGCTCTCTAATATCTGTCAATGTCTATCTATCAAATGTATGAATATGCTGTTGTTTTTTGCTTCTCCAGGATGCTCTCAAGTCTGTCTCTATAATCTCCAGTGTATGTCTGTCTATGCATCAATGTCTATATTGATGCTATATTTATAGCTCACAGCCCCTCTACTTTGGCTGGCCAGCATGTTAAACTAATGTTACCCCCTACCCTGACTCCCCAACCCATCATATTCCCTGCAAACCCACTATCTCTTGTCCAAAGTATGGACTCAAACCTTAAACAACAAGGCTGGTGGCAGGGACCTCAGTGGGGATGCCCTGCTGTGACAGTGGATTCCACTGACTATCCTCATGTGCAGGGCACCAAATGCTCTAAGTGCTGAACCCTAATTCACTAATTAGCTTAATTTGAATCACAACTTCAGCTTCAAACCAATCAAATAGTCCCATTCAAACCAAGAATGCTAATTACTGTGGTAATTCAAATAACTCAACTATGCAATTAGAAGACGACCTCTAATCAATTACAACACATAGCAATGACAACCAATTCAAACTGTGTTAAAGCAGTGACTTCAAAGAATCTCGGCCAATGCCGGACATATGCTAAATTAACTATTTGACGACGCTAATCGACGCGAGTTCGTATCCTATAACTAACACATTTAACTAAGCGATACAGAAACAATTGACCAAAACAAAAGGTCTTGGAGAAGAAATGACAACTAAGGACGGCCAAGAAGAAAATTAAACCAATTGAAATTAGCAAAGAACACACAAACCACTAAAAACAGAGGAAGATTGAAATACCTAATGAAGGCAATCCGAACTCGAACGAACTCAAGCTTCCACGGACTTGAGGTTGCATTTTTGGAGTGAACATGCTTTAATTGAAGTGTTTTTCGAACGAAAAACACTCCAATTAGAGCCTATTGACTCCAAATTCTTGAACTCGGACCAAATCCCTAATCTTGGAATTTTAGGGTTCTTGGGCTCGGATTTGGGGCTTTTGTATTTCTGGTTAGATTCGAAGCAAACCAATGCCGGCGGGGAGTGTGGGGGAGGTGTGGGGAGACTGTGGTGTGAATTTGGGGTAATTTGGCATAGGTTCGAGTTTGACTCGAATCTTCAAATGAAGATTCGAGGAGCTCCGGCATGATTCGAGGTTAATGGAGGCCGGGATCGTGATGGGGGAGGTAAGGGGAAGGTTTTGGCGTTGGTTTGGGTTTGATTGGCCTACCGGAACCGCCGTGAGGCGATTTCCGGCAGGCGGAATACGGCGGAGGCGGGCGGCGTTACACTAGGCTTTGAGAGCTCCTGAGGGACGAAGCAGGGGGGGGTCTGAAAGGGGGGCGGGGGTATGGAATGAAGAATATATACCAGAGATGAGATTGAATCCTGATCGTTGGATCATTTACGATCAACGATCAGGATCCACTCACTTAAACCAAACGACGTCGTTTGGTCAAGTCAAAGGCTGAATGTATATTAGAATTAACGGATTAATCTGGGCCGTTGGATAATGAAATCCAACGGTCCAGATCAAGCGTTACATAGGCTGGGGCTGGACGGATATTTGGGCTGGATCAGAAGCAATCCGATTGGGCCTGGCCTTTTAGACTAAATTTGGCCCAGCTCGGATCTTCATGCTATATTATATGCATATGTGTATATATATATATATATATATATGTATGTATACACATATATATATATATACACACATATGTATATACCAACCTATAACACCGCTGTTTTTACTACAAATAACGCACCCAATTACATATCGCCCAAAAATGTAAATCACATGACTTCGATATCCAACACTGAAAATGCAAAGCCTAGCATATATTTTTGTATTTTTAATTTAAATAAATAAACGTGCACACAAAAGATAAAATTAACACAAAATCACACAAATCATGCCCAACACGAAACTATTTTTATTTTGAATTTTCTGGGAGTACTTCTCGAGTAAGGCAAAAATCACGTGCTCACAACACCTTGTAGGAATGTGCTAGGATGAAACTTCCCTTTTCAAGCCGAAGTGAGACAATTGGACCGCGAAAATACACTAGCGCGACGCTCCATGTGCCTCGTCATGCGCCACATTAGTGAGAATTTTTATAGAGTTTATTTTTTTCACTATGTTGGAATTTTGCACTTACACCTGCTACTTATGGCGCTGGATGGTACTTCAATTTTCTTAGAGAAATTTTATTTTCACACTTTTTGACATCTAGACTTGGTCCTCGACCCCAGAACGTGATCCTAACGGTTTTTACTCAAACTTCAAAGCTCCAACTTGTTCAAACTAGCTCCAAATTATCTTAATAGCTCGGTGTCATTTTCTGCAAGGAATAAAATACATAATGAGTGCAATTCACTATTATTTAATCTCAAATAAAAGTAAAATACAGTAATTAGAGTGCAAACTATGACTAAAACACGTGATTCTGGCATACCATAAATACCTACACATAAACCATTGCTCGTCCTCGAAAAATCAAAATACACTTCATATAGAGACAAAATTCTTATCAGACAACTTTCCTAACGCATCGTGCCAATAATATTTAAAACAGACCAAGCACCATATCATAACATCCTAACCTCAAGACTCGACTCACGAGCACTTTGCATATTTCACAATATGCTCACTTACTCCTACACAGAGGTCAAAGAATTCACCTTACTTTAAAAAATTATGTGCCCTCACACAAATAACAAAGAATAGTTTCACACATGATATATTCAAGAATAATAGAAACTCAAGATAGAAAGAATTAACTCACTCTCTAAAATAGAATTCATGTGCCACAAAAGACGTACCATATGCTTGCCCGTAGTATAAGACTCTACTAATTCAAGCTCATTCAGTCAAGAATCAAGTAGGACTTTAATTTGGTTGTAATGTAAGTTGTGGGATGGGTATGATACAATTTAGATAATAGTGACTACACCTCCCTGAGCACTTTTATAAATATACATTAACCATTTAAACCTCACACTTGTGTTGAACCAACCCCAACCTTCACAATAGCATCAAGCTCCCAATATCTTTAAGTACTAACAAGATGAGAACTTTCACCAGCAAGAGATCAATTTTTCTCTTTTCTACCACATACACACTCTTTTTTCTTATTTTCAAGAATTTGATTAATATTTTTTTAATTTATTGCACGCTGCTCTCATAAATTTTCAAACAATACCTTTCTTATTTTGCAATAGTTCGACTCAAAACCCTGACCATACCTCCACTTAGCTTTTACATGCTCGTACAAAATCAAGTGCTCGCGAGAGGTTCAAGGTTCAAACAGATATCCAGTTCAAATAAAAATGGATCAGGCTTGCAGTGTGGTTACTGAAGAAATAAGATTATAGGCTCAAATGGGCTAGCTAAGATACACATTTATTTGGATGGATAAACCATATATGTGGCTCAACAAAGAGATGCCTATATAACTTCCTAGACTAAACAAGATTACTATTTTGCTTTGCAAACATACGGGCCAAGTTCTGGACATCAACTGACATGCACAGAATATCACAAAACCTCAAACACATATTGGCACATAAATCACTAAGGATCAGATCTATCCCGACTCTCTAGTCAAAACAATTAAGCAAATTTACAATCAAACAATTTAAGGTACATATCCATGAGTCAAGAACTTAGCCTAGGCATCACAAATATGGCACTCACTGCTCTCAAGGTACAACAAAGTCAAGGAAAGGCATCTCCATTTAATACATAGCATAATACTTCACTACTCCTACTAAATGAAAACTTACTACACACGGTTTAACCAAAACCCTTGGAACGAAACGCAACACAAAGAAAAATCAAGGAAAATTATTACACTATAAGAAAGACAAATATATATTTTTCTTCGACTTTAATACCTCAAGAAACCAACCAACAAAATCCATTATCCGGAAAAGTCAAATATTTAATCTTTTTCAATAAAAATTTGAAACAAACACACATATATACATTTCCCCCCACACTTTAAATTGTAGAATTTCCCTATGATACACAAATACAAAGCAAGAGGTAAATGAAACTTCCCTGATTCATCTAGTCGGGGGTCTGAATTGAAGCCGTGATCTCCTTTGCACGCCCGACCCAGTGCACACCTCCATGCTGAGAGCTTTTTTTCTGCCTTTTTTGGATGTACCCCACGCTTATCATATTCACTCTTTCCAATTTTCTCTTTCAAGGCCCCTCTTTTTCCTTCCATTTTGAAGATCAAAATTTCATACACCACTCTGAGCATGAGATGGCTTTCCTGAAAATCTAGAATTGCTCTACTCATAGCCAAAAAGGTTCTTCCTAAAATCAGTTAGACCTCTTTATCATCCTCTATATTCACCACAATGTAGTCTACTAGGAACACAAATTTTTCAATCAGAACAAGCATATCTTCCACTATCCCTTCAAGTATGATTATTATTTGATCCGACAGCTGCAAGGACACAGGTACCGACCTGATCTCTCCAATCTCTCCCTCCAATTTATGAAAATAGACAAAGACATAAGATTAGTGGAAGCACCTGTATCACATAAAGATTTTTTAATTTAGTACTTCCTAAAGAGTAAGGTATAGCAAAACTCCCTGGATCTCCACATTTTTCATGAGCTTATTTTGCAAGATGGAACTACAATGCTCTATTAGTTTAAGAACCGACGTCTCTTCCACTTTTCGATTCTCGGATAATATCTCTGTATATGGCTAAAATCATAGAGACCAATTTTATGATTATTATGACATCCCGCAGCCCATTTTCAAAAGGCTCGAGTGTTGTATGAGGTTCGAACCTGAGGGTCCTATATGCTCGACCTCGGGGCAGAATAAATCGACGGCTATGAGAAATGAGTGGGAGATTCCCAAGGCACATGATTAAAGCTGACCAAATCTATTAGGCTAGTTCAAGCCCATACCGTGGCATAAATGGTTGTACTAGCCATACATCTTTGTAATAAATGCACTTGTACTATGTTAGGATTCCTTCTGGTATATAAAGAGGACCCTTGTCATTTTGTACAGGGTAGATATCACTCACAATATTCAATACAAGAACATTCTCTCAGCTTTCTAAATATTCTCTTGATTTTATTAGTTACATTTATTGTGTTCTATTTATTGTTCTTCATTTATTACTCATTATTGACCATAAAGAGTCTTTATTAAAGCTCTCAATATTGTTAGCCCTTCATCGGCTGTCCATAGTTCAGTATCGAGTTCGACCTCGAGGCCCCGTATAATCATGCTCGAGGCCCCAATTCTCAACCGCTCGGTTTTCTTAAATACATTGTTTTCAAATACTTATTTCATTTCCTAGTCATATACTTAGCACCTATTGCCTAACAACTTGCATAAAAATAGATGACTTATTTTTAAACAACAAAATCAAAATTTAATTGTAATTACCATTTTAAGGTAGACAATTTGGCGCCCACCATTGGGCTAAAAATAATAGTGATTATTTTTTGTTGGTTTACTACATAACGCAAGTTATCTTTCACACTTTTTCTAGTCCAAGAATCTATGATTTCAGGTCAAAATGTCTAACTCCGTGAATGCACATGAAAACAACGGTCTTGAAGACCATAAAGATAATGGCGTGGCTTTTCCAAGTATTGGTGTACCACCACGAAAACCTAAGCACACACCAGAGCCAGTCCCTGCGGATGGGTCTCACGCGATACCCAAAACGTAGATATAAGCTCCCACACTAACTAGAGTATAAACAAAGGAGACCAACAAGAAGCTCAGAAAACCCTAGCTCGGGAGGAACATGAGGTTAGCCTTCACGTTATTTTTGAGATGTTGCAAGCACAACAACTATCAATTGCTCAACTGCAAATCCACCGAAAAATCCCAAGTATAGTGATGATGTTTTAAACGTCAATACCACACAAGGGGGGGAGGGGGTGATTTGTGTGGTACCTAATTTTTGCACTAGAAGAACCTGGTTCTTCTAGGTGTTCTAACTACTACTATTTGTGGAATTAAAATACATAAATAAAGAACACAGAGATTTTTACGTGGAAAACATTTGGCTCAAAAGGTAAAAAATCCACGGCCTACGACTCGGTAGGATTTTCCAAAACATCCACTAAACTCAATGAGCCAAAATAGCATTTATAAAGCTCTTTTAAACCTATGAATTAAATCTAAATCCCAGTGTAGCACACAGACTCAACTGTTGCGACATTTTCAAGCTAACTCTAACTTGAATACTCAAAGTACCTAATACAATCACTTCTAAGAAAGCTGGAAAGGTACAATATTAAAACACCTACTACAATTGAACTAGAAATAAAGAAAGACACAATGGAATTGATTTTTCACACTTAGTTCTTATAGCTTCAGATTTGCACACTTGTATCACACACAAATTGCTTGCAAAAATTGCATATCTCTTTTGCTCTCAATTTGGTTTAAATTCAGCTTATATGCAATCACCTCTAAAAGAGAACAATCATTATTATTTAAAGAGTTAGTAATCAGAGTTTGATAGGAACTCGAATTGTGGATCCTTTATAAATTCGAGTCCAAGAACAACTCTAACTTCCAATCCTATTCTTGATCCAGATGTAATTCTCTTTTCATAAGGAGACTTCAACTCCTTATCCTATATGCAATCTTTTTGATCAGTTCAGAAGATATTCATCAAGATATTGTAGCTTGATCCCAAGGACTTATCTTCTTCACGTGCATCTCATGTGCATGGGGCATAACATCTGTGTCTCCTAAGAAGAACCTGGTCCTTCATTGAATTCGGTTGTCATTCGTCAAAACTTCAACTGATCTTGCACCAACAAATTCCCCCTTTTTGATGATGACAAACTCTTACTTTTAATGATTATAGAACATGTGGAACTCAACTAAAATATCATCACTTGAAAAATTTAACTTATCATTAAGGGCCAGATTTAATTAGGTCATAAACATCACCATTCATAAAATAGACACAATTTCTTTTTAGCACAATATCTGATACCATCTTCTCTCTTTTGGCATCATCGAAAAGTTGCATAAACATGTATATCCGAGAATATTAATCATTACTCATAGCCATTAGGGCAACTGCAAATGAAAGAATGATTTAGTTAATCAAAAATCAACTTGACAAAAATAACTATTAAGAGCAGAATCATCACAAAATAAGAGAAATGTAAATTTTCATTGATATGCCAGTGCTTCTACAATACACTCCACAAAAAGAATGAATAAAAATAACCAACCATGAGCAAAAACAAGAAAAATCCCTAATTTGGGTCACTGGGGGTAACTGAAATGTTTTAGAACTAGGACAAAGATGGCTAAGGCTTTGAAGAACTGGAGGGTTGGGATTGGAGAAGGTTGAGCATTTTTTGTAGCATCTCTTAACTCTTTTCTTTTTCTTTTTCTAGTTCCGCTTTCAACCCATTCCTTTCTTCTTCCAGCTCAGCCACACGATCATGAAGCCTAGCAATCTTAGCATCTTTGGCCCCACATTCTTGCATCAAAGCTCTAACTTTGCTATTCACTGGAGTTTTCACTGATGAACCAGGTTCAACAGAGGCGACACTTAGTAGATAAGCACAGGCCTGGCAATTCTTCATTCCGAAGTGCTCCTTACTGGAGGCATTTTCCCACTTCTTCAAAGGAACGTTCAGCCTGTCCACCACTATTGTAAGAATGAATCCACAAGGAGTAGCATGAGCCTTTGAACCATTTATGACTTTTTCCAGCAATTTGACTATAAAAGTAAGCTAATTTATCTACTTACCCCTCCCAAGACATTCCATGAGAACCAGGTCCATGTAATTTGCAGTGTGCCTTCTTGTCTAGACAACAGACACTTGTTCACAAACTCAAATAGCACTTTATGATCTGGCTTCATTTCACTCTTTTGAATAAATAGTGCTTCAGGCACCTCTTCAGCTTCCTTTGCGTCACAGAATTTTCTGGTAATATGGAGTGTTGTGGGCAGATCATCTAAACAAGGCCACCTTTGCCTAGTATAATCATCATAGCCCTAACTTGGGATGCTTAGAATCCTGCCCAGCTATGGTGCATCAAACTTCACCTTCACACCTTTCACTACACTAGTTACTTGCCCTTTTTTCACAGAGCCATTAACCATAAATTCAATCAGCTCTCTTCTAGCTAGTCTTTTATCCATCTGAAGGACCATGTCTTTCCAGCCCTGTGCAGCTAAAACATCTACAAACCTAAGCATGCCTGGCTCCTCCAGGTCTTCCAGCAGTCTTTCCTTCAATATCTTCCTCCTGCTAAAAATAACAGAGCAATCTTGCTCTTGTTCAGATTCCTCCTTCTCTTCTCCTTCACTCCACTCCTCATCTTGTTCATTAGTAATTTTCACTTGTTTTTCCTTTACATCAAACCTTGTTCTTTCAGCCAAAGAAGGTTCATCGGGCACAAATTTTTAAGACTTCTTTGCAGAAGTCTTAGTTCTTTTTGGTTTGACAGTGGGAACCTTTTCTATAGTTGTACCTCTCTCTTGATGGACCAGGTCCATCTCCTCCTCCTCTTCTACACCAGCCTCAGAACTTTCTAGTATCCTTTCTTTCCCTTTTCCTTCTTCTTTTTCTTACTCCTCTCTAATGCTGCATGTAGTTCTGCTTTACTTTGCCTTACTTTACTCCTTGTAGCTCTTCCCCTAGGTACAGAAGTAGCAACAGTCTTGGGAGATGTTACTCTGCTTTTCTTTGAGGGTTCGATAGTAACTGCGGTTCTTTGTGAAGATGCCTTGCGCTTCTTTGGGTCATAACTAGCCCCCACTTTCTTTAGAATATTTGCTAAAGTCTCCTTCAAAGAAGAACCAGTTCTTGTTGTTGCTTACTCATTTGAACAAGTCCCCCAGCAACTTCTCCTAATTCGCTTCCCCCGACTTCAAGCCACCTTCTTCTCCACCACCACATATAGCACGAACCTCCACTTTCTTTTTCTTTCTTCTTCTACTAGATTCAACCCCTTCAACATTTCTCACATAACCCACAAGCACAAACCTACTATCTACCTTCTCAGCTATATCAGAAAATACATAGCAAGTGTTTACCTCTCTTGGGTTTTCTTGACTCTTGTCATTATCAGACAACCCAGATTCTTTTCCTTCACTAGCACAGATAAACTTTTCAAACTCAGAGCTTGAGTGGGATTCTTCAGTTGAAACCTTTTTTCGTTGACCAACCCTTAATTTCTCGTTCAAGGCTTTTCTAAGAGGGCCGTATGCTACAGTTTTTCTAGATAACATCTTTTGCCGGCGAAATATGAGTTTTGGGTTTTCAACTAGAAGTGTTGATGATAAGGTATTAGAGGAAATAAATGGGGCAGTTCCAAGATTGTCTATAGGATTAGTCATGGCGAATAAGTTTTGGAAATTGTTTGGGGATTTTTTGAGAATAAAAGGGTATATCATAAGAGAATGACGGTTATGAGTGATGAGAGAAGGTTTGCAGTGTATTTAAAGAGGGATCATGATTAAACCTGTAACGATAGCTTTTCTAGTGGTCAATTTGGAGTCTAATCAAATTAGAGTTTTGGTCTCTTTAGAGATTATGAGTGATGCTAGTTTTTAGGAAAATCTCATTTTATTTAGACTCCTAGGATAATGAAACTGGTTTAATGCTCAACGGATAGAATTTATGAAAGTTCTATACCAAAGTCTACTAATTTTTGTTTGATCCATAGTAATTGAGCACAACAAAAAGTTGCAGCCACATACTCAGCTTCAGTAGTAAATAGGGCTACTGAATTTTGCTTCTTGGTATCCCATGATACAAGACATGAACAAACGAAGTGAGCCACACATGAGGTGCTTTTTCTATCCACTAGGAAACTTGCACAGTCATCATCAACATAACCTACTAGATTGAAATTACTACCTTTTAGGGTACCATAGACGCAATTCAGTAGTCCCCTTTAGATATCTTAATATCCTCTTGACAACAGTCAAGTGAGACTCTTTACGATTTGCTTGGAAACGAGCACAAAGTCCTACACTGAAAACAATGTCAGGTCTACTGGCAGTAAGATACAAAATTTGAACCAATCATACCCATATACAACTTTTGATCAACTGATGAACCGGGTTCATCAACATCTAGTTTAATGGCAGTTGCAATAGGTGTATCTATTTCTTTGGGGTCCTCCATTTTAAACTTTTTGATTAGTTCTTTTGTATATTTCTGCAGATGAATCATGGTCCAATTTGGACTTTCTTTGAACTGCAGGAAGAAATTTAGTTCACTCATCATACTCATTTCAAACTCACTTCCCATTAATTTTGCTAAGTCCTTACTCAACCTTTCAGTAGTAGCCCCAAAAATTATGTCATAAACATATATCTGTACAACAAGAAGGTCTTTACCTTTTTCTCTTAGGAACAAAGTGTTGTCAATTTTACCTCTTTTGTATCCATGCTCCAATAGGAATTTTGATAATCGTTCATACCAAGCTCTTGGGGCCTATTTGAGCTCATATAGAGCTTTGTCCACCTTGTACACATGCTCAGGACACCTTGCTTTGAATCCTATTTGAGGTAGCCATTTAAGAATTCATTTTTGACATCCATCTGATAGAGAGTGAATCCCATATGTGCTACAAATGCAATGAGGAGTCTGATTGCCTCTAGTCTTGCAACTAGGGCAAAGGTCTCATCATAGTCTATTCCTTCCTCTTGGTTATAGCCTTGGACTACCAATCTTTCCTTGTTCCTTGTGACAGTTTGTTCTTCATCAAGTTTGTTCCTAAAGACCCATTTAGTACTAATGACTGATCTGTCCTCGGGTCTAGGATCTAGGTGCCAAACTTGACTTCTTTCAAACTGGTTTAGCTTATCATGCATTGCATTTACCCAATCTGCATCCTGCAAAGCCTCAAAAATATTTTTAGGTTCAAGAATAGATAGAAAAGCATAAAAAACACACAGATACTTGTGGTGTTTTACAACCAACTGGCTTCTACTAGATGTTTCAACAATTTAATGAGGAGTAGGTTCATAAGCAGGTTCTTTTAAGGGGTTTGTTTCAGTTCCTTTTTTATTTCTTCCCCCTATCAAGTTGCCCTGTAAGGATGAACCTATTCCATCACATGTTCCTTCTGCAGGTGCCACTATGACTTGTGATAATGCTTTAGTCAGATCTTTGACTAGTCCAATGGCTTCACATTCTTGTTCCTGTCTCTCAGAAAGAATGTTAGTTTTATCAAATCTACATGCACACTTTCTTCAACACACATAGTTCTTTTATTATAAACTTTATAAGCTTTACTATGTGAAGAATATTCCAATAATACTCCCTCATCACTTCTGGGATCAAACTTTCCTAGAGAGTCCTTTCCATTATTGTGCACATAGCACTTGCAACCAAAAGCCTTAAGATGGGATATGTTTGGTTTTTCCACTTTAAGTAACTCATAAGGAGTCTTCTCTACTAGTGGTCTAGTCATGCAGCTATTTATGATGTAGCAAACAGTGTTTACAGCCTCTGCCCAGAAAGTGTGAGGTAATTTGCTAGATGGTAGCATTGTTCTGCCCATATCCTCAAGAGTTCTATTTTTCCTTTCAACTACACCATTTTGTTGTGGAGTCCTAGGGGCGGAGAAATTATGATCTATGCCATTTTCATCACAAAATTCAGCAAACTTAGAGTTTTCAAACTCAGTCCATGATCAAACCTAATGAATGCAAGTTGATTTCCTAATTGTTTCTGAGTTTTCCTAACAAATGCTGAGAACATGTCAAATGCTTCATCATTAGAGGTCAGAAATAAAACCCATGTGAATCTGGAATAGTCAACAACTAGCACCATTACATATTTATTTCTACCTCTGCTAGTTGTTCTCATTGGACCACATAGATCTATATGAACCAGTTCCAACATCTTGGACGTACTTACCCTTTTCTTGGTTTTAAAGGATGACCTTACCGGCTTCCTCCTTGAACATGCCTCACAAACTTTGTCTTCCTTGAGCTTGATATTAGGTAAAACTACAACCAAGTCCTTGGAGACTAATTTATTTAGCCTATTTAGACTAGTATGACCAAGTCTTTTGTGCCGCAGGAGGGGATAATTAACCAGCACGCTTAAGAAGGTGAGTTCATTTCCTGAAAGAGTTGACAAATCTACAGTAAATATTGTTAACTCTTTTTCCCTGCAAAACAATTTTGTCAGTAATAAGATTAATCACAAAGAACTTGGTGGAGGTAAAAGCTACAGGTTACCTCTGTCACACAGTTGTGACACACTTATTTGGCTATATTTGAAACCATCTACCAGGTAGACATTCTCTATGGAATGAGAATCAGTCAAGCCTACCTTACCAACCCCAATGATCTTACATTTCTTTTCATTACCAAAGGAGACATTACCTCCTTTTAAGTCCTCAAGTGAAAGGAACTGGTCCTTGTCCCCAGTCATGTGTTTTGAGCAGCCATTATCCATATACCATCTTTGGCTCCCCCCCTTTCACTTGGACCTACAAAGTGAAATCAAGTGTTAGTTTTAGGAACCCAAACTAGTGTGGGGTCCCTTTCTATAGACAAAATGATGGATTAAATTCCTTCTTGCCCATCCAGGCAATTTACTGTTTTCTTTAACAAAAGATTTATTCCTTTGACTGGCGTTCTTGCATTGTATTCATATTTGTAATGGCCAGTCTTGCCGTAGTATGTACATATTTTATTTTTAGGGAGAGTGAGGTATTTGCTTTTTGGATCCCATTTAGGAGCTTGAGTTCTGTAGCCAAGTCTTCTTTAGTTACTGCTATGATGCTCTTGCAACCAAGAAAGAGCATCAGATGCTTTGTTCCACTTACAAGTTCTGTCTAGTTCGTGTTTTACCTTTCCTAGATCTTCTTTTAAAATTCTGATGAATTTATATTTCTTATATAATTCATCGTTCATTCTTCCTAAATTTTCTTCTAGGGGAAGATATGTGTGATCAACTATCTTCTTACCTAGGAAGTCCTTTCCATTATTGTGCACAAAGCATTTGTATCCAAATACCCTAAGATGGGATATATTTGACTTTCTCCCTTTAAGTAACTCATAAAGAGTCTTCTCTACAAGAGGTCTAGTCATGCACCTATTGTTGATGTAACATGTAGTGTTCACAGCCTCTGCCCAGAAGCTGTGGGGCAGTTTACTAGAAAGGAGAATAATACTAGCCATATATTCAAGAGCCATGGTCTTTCTTTCAACTATTCCATTTTTTTAGGAGACCTAGGGCAGAGAAGTTATGATCTATACCATGCTTATCACCAAATTCTGCAAACTTAGCACTTGCAAATTCAGTTCTATGATCAGACCTAATGGATGTAAGTTGATTACCTAGTTGTTTCTGAGTCTTTCTAACAAAAGTAGTAAACATGTCAAATGCTTCATGTTTAGATATTAAGAATAGTACCCAAGTAAACCTAGAATAATCATCAACCAGTATCATCATATATTTCTTACCATTTCCACTCAATGCTCTTATTGGACCACAGAGATCCATGTGAACCAGTTCCAACTTCCTGGTTGTGCTTACCATTTTCTTGATGTTAAAAGATGATCTTACCTACTTCCCCCTTGCACAGAACTCAAAAACTTTGTCTTCCTTGAACTTGATGTTAGGCAGCCCTATCACTAAGTCATTGGAGACTAATTTGTTAAGTTGATTCAAACTTGCATAACAAGCCTTTTGTGAAACATGAGGGGATCATTATTCAACACACTTAAGCAAGTGAGTTCATTTTCTGAAGAATAGACAAATCTACAATGTAAATATTGTTAACTCTTTTTCCATGCAAAACAATCTTGTCAGAGGTAAGGTTAATCACAAAGCATTGGTAGAGGTAAAGCTAAAATGTTATTTCTGTCACACAGTTGTGACACACTGATTAGGCTATACTTCAAGCCATCTATCAAGTAGATATTATCAATGGAGTGAGAGTCTATCTTACCTACCTTTCCAACCCCAATAATCTCACCTTTCTTCCCTTTTCTAAAGGAGACATTACCTCATTTTAAGTCCTCAAGTGAAAGGAACTGGTTCTTGCTTCCAGTCATATGTTTTGAGCAGCCACTATCCATGTACCATATTTGGCTACTTCCCTTCACTTGGACCTGCAAAAAGAAATCAAGAGTTAGTCTTAAGAACACAAACTAGTCTTGGTCCCTTTTTATAGGCAAAAGGGTAAATCAAATACCTTTTATCCCACCCAGGCAGCATATTTTTGACTGGCCTTTTCTTTTGCATTACATTGTAATGGCCAGTCTTCCCATTGTGTGTGCAAATTTTATTTTTAGAAAGAGTGAGGTACTTGCTTTTAGGGTCCCACTGAGGTGCTTGAGTCCCATAGCCAAGTCCTCTTTTGTTGTTATTATTGTGATGTTCTTGCAGCTAGCAAAGTGCATCAGAAGCCTTATTCCATTTGTACGTTTTGTCTAGTTCATGTTTTACCTTCCCTAGGTCTTCTTTTAAGACTCTGATTTGCTCATCCTTCTTGTACAACTCATCTGTCATCTTTCCTAAGTTTTCTTCTAAGGTGAGATGTGTGTGATCAGATTTTTTCTTACTTGTTCCTAATTTTAGTTTTAAATTCTTAGACATAAGCTCTAGGATGTTGGTGTCAAGTTCAAGAACCTGGTTCTTCAACTCAGTATTTTTACTGTCACTCTCATTAGCCTAGATTCTAGATTTTTGCACTTGGATTTTAAGATTACACGCTGCTTATACAGATCTTCCTTCTCATTGTTAATTATCTCAGACTCATCAATGAAGTCTAGCAATAGTTCAGACAACCTTTCCTTAGACAAAAAATTAATCTTGTCTTTGAGATGGAGGACACTTACCCCTTGTTCATCATCTGATTCGTCGATGGATATAAGTGCTTGTTCATCTCCAGCTTCATCTTCTAAGACCTCATCTGATGTTTCTCCCCAGTCAGCAACCATATCATTTGTTGATCCTTTGTTCCTTTTTGGTTGAATATGCTCCTTCTTTCTGTTCCTTCGTTCAGCCCTTTCCTTCTTCCATTCAATTTTCCGCTGAGGATAGTTCTTGATCATGTGATCAATCTTACCATATTTGTAGCAACCCTCATTGGTCTATTTCTCAGGAGCCCCCGGTTCATTGAAGGTTTTACTTCTTGAAGAACCCTATCCTCTCATTAGTTACTTTTTGAATCTCTTGTGATCATGGCCATTTTTTCATCTTCCAGATCTGTATCATTAGCTATTCTGAGAGCCAGACTTCTTTCCTTCTTGGGTTCATTCATTTTCATGGTTTTCCTTCTTAGTTCATAGGCAATAAGGTTTCCAATTAGTTCATCCAGCATGAGGTATCAATGTTCTTTGATTCCTGAATAGCAGTGATTTTGCTTTCCCAAGTCACTATAAGACTCTTGTCAAGATTTTCTCAACCTTGTTTTCTTCAAAGATAATTCTCCCAAGAGATTTAAGTTCATCCGTTAGTTTTGTGAACCTTGTGTACATCTCTTAGATAGTTTTTCCTTCCTTCATAGTGAAATTCTCATATTGAGAATATAACAGTGTTCCTCTTGATCTCTTTACTTGAGGAGTTCCTTTATGAGCCACTTGTAAAGTGTCCCATATTTCCTTGGCAGTGGTACAGCTTTGCATTCTGTTGTAGCCATCTGGACCCATTCCATATACAAACCATTTTTTGGCCTGGGCATTCTTCTCCCATTTCTTCAAATTTTCAGCAGTGCAATCATCTCTTGTCTTTGGCACGTTCACTCCTTCAACATTCTTCTTTGTAGTTACCAGGGGACCATCAATGACTATGTCCCAGAGTTCATAGTCTTCTCCTATAATATGATCTCTAATCATGTTCTTCCACCAAAAATAGTACTGACAATTAAAGAGTGGAGGCCTAACAGTGGATTGCCTTCCCAGTTTCTAGGAGGTGCACACATCTTGATCTTTTCCTAAGGTGTTAACCTCTTCAAGGATAACCTACTCTAATACCAATTGATGTTTGAAGTGTCAATACCACACAAGAGGGGGATGATTTGTGTGGTACCCAATTTTCGTTTAACAGAACTATAAACAAATGTGGTTCTTCTAGGTGTTCCAACTAGTACTATTTGCAGAATAATAAATGCTGAAAATAAAGAACACGGAGATTTTTACGTGAAAAAAGCCTGGATTAAAAGGTGATAAAACCACGACCTACTACTTAGTTGGATTTTCCCAAGCTTCCACTAAAATCACTGTGCCAAAATAGTATTTACAAAAGCTATTTCTAAACCTAAGGATTAACTCTAATCCCATTGTGGCACACAGCCTCAACTGCTGCAAGTTAACTCTAGCTTGAATACTTTAGGTACCTATACAATTGTTTCTATGAAAGATGAAAGGTACAATGTAAAATTACCTACTACAATTGAATTGGAATAAAAGATAGACATTTGGATGTTTCTTGTATCTCATTCAAGAAGCTTCAGGAGTGCATACTCAAATCACACATAAACAGCTTGCAAAATCGCCGTGCTCTTTTGCTCTCAATTTAAGTTTAACTTCTGCTTATGCGCATTACCTGTAAAAGAGAACAACACTGACATTTAATTGGTTAGTAATCAGAGTTTCATTGGGATTCAATTGCTACTCTTCTATCATAGAAGAGCTCATGATGATCTCAAACTATAACACTATCCTCATCCGAAATTGTGTTCTCTTCATGTAAGGAGTCTTTCTCTCCTTATCCAATATGCAACATTTTCGATCAGATTAGGAGATATTATTGGTCGATCAATTAGGCTTATCTCCTTCATATGCATCTTACATGTACAAGTTGATTATGACTGTGTTTCACAAGATGGACCTGGTCAACATCTGAGTTTTTCTGTCAATCTTCAAAACTTCACATGTTCTTGGGCCAACACCATTCACCTTCATCCCAACGAACATTAAGGTCCTCTTGTTTAAGAGGGGTCCCTTCATCCGCCTTATTTTTCCCTTTTTTGGTGATTGGACATGGGTTCTTCTTATGGATACCAGCATTGGTCTCTGCTAATGCCTGAGAAATAGAGCCAACTATTGCATCGAAAGCACCTACTAATTGAGTCTGGTCCACATCATCTGAGTCGTCATCAATTCAATCATTAAAAACTTTATGGGCGTTCGTCTATGCATGTGGGCATTCATTGTTCTAATGTTGTCGACCGCAATGACGACATCCTAAAGGAGGCTTTCTCCCCAGTCATTGTTGTGTGATGCAACACTACTGCTGCATGAGGAGGAAGCCTTATATTTGGTTGCACTCTTATCTCCCCCACTTTTACTAGGGCCACCATTGTTGGGTTGACCCCCTTTGAATCTCGCTCCAGCAGGTGGCTGAGGCCTATCCTTCCGAGCTTCCACTTGATAGTCCCCAAGGTATTCAGCTGCTTGGATCGCATTGTGTAGGTATCTACCCTTTGTCTTTGCAGTTCCATACGAGCATAAGGTTTCGACCCTTTCAGGAAAGTGAAGAGATTGTCTTTGTCCCCCATGTCATGTATGTTTAGCATGAGCGCTATGAGTTCTTACACGTAGTCCCTCACTGATTTGGTCTGGTGGAGCTCTCATTGCTTTCTCAATTGTAGGCATATGGTTGCCTTTAGTTTTGCCCATGTCTCGAGAGCATCTTCACCGGCCCTAATGGCTCCGTAC
Organism: Nicotiana noctiflora; assembly: GCA_032618575.1. Classification (NCBI taxonomy): domain Eukaryota; kingdom Viridiplantae; phylum Streptophyta; class Magnoliopsida; order Solanales; family Solanaceae; genus Nicotiana; species Nicotiana noctiflora. The sequence goes on from JASVEL010011797.1 coordinate 111,378, forward strand.
TTCACCCGCCACCAGAGTTTATCATTTTCTGAAGATGTATGGCAGTAGTTGCAACCTTCTTAGCTTATTCTAGTCCCCCAACAACATTGGAGTACTGTAGATGAAGTTTTCCACTTCCTTGGTATTCCTAGATCCACTATATGGCTTTGCTCAGGAATTTTCAGTTTTTGTGTCACAGAAGCGGGGTTCACAGCACCCCCAATTTGGTTTCCACCTCCTCGAAATAGGCCCTGTAAAGCAAATTGGACAATATTGAGATGGTTTGTCAAGTTGTCAATAGTTTTTTACATGGAAGTCACCATATCTGCCTCTTGTGCCCTGTGGATATTGTTTGTCGGTCTCCCTAGGAGTCGCAACTGATGTTTTCTATGTCAACTTCGGCCTAAAGCACTCTACAATCCAGGTCGTCCAACCTTTACATTATGTTGGTTCTTAGTTCAGGCACTGTATCCATAATGGGCCGTAACACGACAATTGTCTCTTCAAGGGCAGCAATACGGTCCCCATGATTCACCATGGCCAAAAATGGTGGTAATGGAAATGTATTCCCTCGTCCGTATCGATCCTAGGATCTGATACTAACTGTTACGCGGCGCCTTCCTAATATTCCTTAGAAGGGCAACGTAAGGCTAAGCAACTAATGTCAGTGCAGTTACTGTCCACCAACTAAGGTCTCCTCTGTATGCTAGACTAGATTGTTAGTGACGTACGAAAAAATCAATGTCAAGAGTAATTAAGAGAACATGAAAAAGAATTGAGAATGAAAGAAAGCTCGATTGCATTAATGAAAGCTATTACATAAAAAGCAACGCGATATCGAGGGGAGAGACACCGCTACAGAAAATTATTTTCTTGCTAGAACGTTTGATTGCTTGATCCCTCCTAATAGTTCTTAAAAAAGTAAACTAAAACTACAAGACTAGACTTGACTAAGCTAGAGAAATATAATGGAAGTACATGAAATAAAACTACTCTAATTTTACAATGAGAAAGACTTAGTTTTCTACAAGGCAGAAATAGTTTCATTGTCAGCAGCATTGTCTTTGGCATCACGGTCTGCGCGCGCGGTGCTGTTGGCATCTGCCTGCGGCTGGGTGCTACCGAGGGATATCAGTAGAGCGGTAGAGGCACATGCGCACTTCTCACTTGGAGTAGCCAAGACCATGGGGGAGTCTGTGGTGCTAGGCGTTGGGAGGCTTGCTAGGACGCTACGAGGCATGCCCAATGGATCATGGGCCATGGCTAGAAAGCTGCTCGTGATAGTACACATACATATATATTTCCCCCAAAAAATATGAGTCTTGTTCACGAGAATATTCACGGTCAGGAGAATATTCGAGAAATTAAAAATAATTTTGATGGACTTTTTGGTGGGTTTACTATAAATATTTAATGAATTCGATTCAGTTAGGGTGATAATGGTTTGATTAACCCGGTCAACATTCTTTATAGCGATCAGGAATTGCATATATTGTGGCTTATTATACCGAGATATACATCTCAGCCCGACAGAGTGCCTCAGCTTATCTTATAAATTCTAAAAAACGAATTCAAAGGACTTTGAGGGTGATAGTAATCTTATTCATTTTTTGGTGTTTGCTACGCAAATGAAGGAAAATAACTTCTCAAGAATATTAATAAATAATTTAGATACAATAAACATGAAGCCATAAACATTCAAACCAACAACTTTCCGAACCCGCAAATTTCATAAACTTCCAAGCACATAAACCTTCAAACTCATAACTTTAGAACTTGTAAAATTTCGAACCTGTAAATCGATAGATGAAAAAATTAAAACTGAAAATATATATAAAACAAATTCTTGGGGTTGCAAAAAAATTAAAAATTTAAAAATTAGAAATTTAAAATTACCAAATGAAAAACTTTTTTTGCGGGGTAAGGGGTAAGGGGTGGGGTGGGTATTGCAGAAAAATGAAAGAATAGAAAATTAAAAATTACAATAAAAAAGGCAAAAAATATTATAAGGTGGAGGGGGTGCAGTGGATGGTAGGTTTGGGGGAGGGGGATGGTACAGAAAAATAAGAAAATAGAAATTTTAAATTACCAAAAAAAAAAATTGTGCGGGGTGAGGGAGCAGTAGGGTAGGGGCTAGCAGGGTCAGTGGTGACGGAATAAAAACTGAAGTTTAAAAAAAGCCATTTTTGTAGAGGGGTGGGGTGGGTAGGCGTGAGATGGGGTTTGGTAGGTGGGTATGGGAGTGTGGGGTGGGTTGGTAAGGGTGGAGAATAAGGTGGGGAATGTTGAGAAGTTGTTTTGGAAAATGTCTTCCCTTCTTCTGATAAGAAAAATATTTTTCTCCAATTAGGAAAAAGTGAGATCATACAAAAATATTTTCCAAAATATTTAAAACCAACCAAACATGAAAAAATTGAAAAAAAAAATTTCCTTTATACCGAACATGCCCCGAGTACACATGGATCTTACCATAATTTTCTACCTCAAACCGAATGACACGAATTTGACCGGACTATACATATCAAAGGGTGGTAAGCGGACGGTTAATACGCGGGTAGAAACGGGTAATGCAATATTCGAACCAATTCATATTTAATACAGACAAAAACTAAGTTAATCGGCAAATAATATAGATATTCATATTTTTCATGGCTTCTTGAAATACGATTACTTAGAGAGAATTTCTAGTCTCCAAAATTTGAGGAACCCGTAATTTAAATCTTTGTAAATATAAAAGTTAAACTTATTGGTTATCTATTTTTTAAGTGAATAATATGAATTTTATTTATACTTGACACATTTTTAAAAAGTTCGTCGTCCAATTTATTTTTAGCGAATAATATGGATGAATAATCATTATATTTATCTATTTAATTACCACCACTGTACATATGCTAGAGGACCCTTTTATCTCCTTAAAGCATCAATTGTCAATGGGTGCATAGTAGTAAATAAATCTATGGATTTGTTGTTATTTGTATTTTTCCAGGAAAAAGCTACAACAAATTTAGTAGGTGAAGGATATGTAAGGTGGCAATAATCATTTTCATGTACTTAAGTTATCCAACTTAATTTGTTATGTTGTGTTGCCTTATGCCATACACTTTATTAAATGGTCTTGCCATACAAAGAGTGTCATACTTGTACATTAACTGAGAAAGGTCTATGCATAATTAATGTTAAATCATTATAGAATGGATAGATCTACCTACCAAAAAACGATATTAAAAGAAAATGATAATATTGTTTGGAAAAAATATATGAATATCGTATCATTAAAAGATTCGGAATTTGACTATTTATACTGGCTTTGATTTATAATAAGTTGGTACTAAATATTATCATGTTTGATAATGAAAGATGGTCACTGGTGACGCTACACTGCACAAAGAATATTAATTATTTAATTGGAAGGGTTTATACACAAGCAAAGTCACATTTTCCCATGCCTTCAACTAAATTACGTTGGTTGATCAACATCATTAATTTTAGAAAATGTATCCACAAAAGCATGTCCCATTTTTTTATTAAACATTTTTTTAGAAAAAATTATACTACCATATCCTTTAAAACTTTTTGAGAGGTCAATATCTTAACCCTCTTTAATGGAATTAGTGAGTGAGATGGACTATTTAAGAGGCAGAGGGTTGAGGTCTTGTAACTTCCGATTGAAAATAAATGGATAATAGAGTGCATAGTTTTCAATATGAAACTAGGATATTAAAATGAATTATAGGAAATAAATATTGATTTTTTATTCTATTTAAAATATTTAAGTATGGAATGAGGAATAGTAGGAACTCTAGGAAGTGCCAAAACCTTGAGATTTCTTGCATTTAAAAATTTAAGCTCACATCTCTGAGTTATCTCTCTCTTCCCAACCACCTTTCTCTATCATATATGTTTCTTTAATGCATGATCAAAACGTGCTCAAACATTGAAACTATTTACTTGAACCCTCTCTAGAAGCTTTTCAAGCACCGTGTTTGGATTGGCGTTTAATATGTTTTTTTTTTTTGGTAAGAGCGTTTAATATGTTCAAATCGGCTTTTAAGTTCTTTTTAATTTATTTTTAGTGTTTGGTAAAGTAACAACGTAATTTAAATAAATTAAAAACTGCTTAAAATAAGCGAAAAGCAATAAGCTAGACAACCTTAACTTATAGTCTGTTTGGCCAAGCTTCTAAATCAGCTTATTTTGAAAAGTGATTTTTCAAAAGTACTTTTTAAAAAATTATTTTTGGTGAGAATTAATTTGTTTGACTAATTAATTTGGAAAATACTTTTGAGCAGTAATTAGTGTTTGGTCAAGCTTTTAAAAGCTGCTTCTAAGTGTATTTTTCTCAAAAAAAAAATATATTTAAAAGTATTTTTGGAAAGAAGCTACTTTTTCTGCTTCTCAAGACAGATTCTACTACACCTCAAATCACTTTTTTTTTATTTCAAAGGCTTGGCCAAATACCTCAATTTTGGCTAAAAATATTTTTGAGAAAAATAAAATGTTTGGCAACCAAAAAAATTTGACCAAATAAGTTATTATTATTTTTTAACGTAAAAATTATTTCTGCTGGAAAGTCACTTTTGTTGAACCAATCCAAATATTCAAGAAAAGATGTAGTTTCGGTACCGTGAATCTCTTCAACTACATAGTACTCTTGAAACGTGGCAAGGCCGAATTTTCATCAAAGAAACATTTTTAAAAGCTACAAAAATTTAAGGGAATTCAATATCGAATATTATATACATAAAAAATTATTTTATGTACACAACTGCAGTCGTTTGATGAAGGAAGTTCGACTGTAGCCTTTTCGTGCCCGTAGCTGTACCAATGCTCATAATAATTTATTCTTACTCTAAATCATTATTTTAACGCAAATCTTATCTAAAATTTTCATTAAAAAGGGCATCGACTTAAAACGTCATTATTTTTTCGTTAAACGTGAGTCTCATAAAATATCCCTAGAAAAAGTTGTACTAACAAACGCATATATCTATTACATTAATACTATAGATAAACAAACATTTTATCCTTGACCATAGAGGGAAAAAAAAGGGTCAACCCTAGTTTCTTTTTCTTTGATTAATCAAAAGTATAGTTGGAAAATATCCAATAGAAAAACCGTTCATTTAAATTACTCTATTTATAGTTCATAGTTAAGCTCCCATTACTTCATATTCTATATCTATATATATTGCACCAAATATTTTCATATACAAAGCTCTGTCCTCTCTCCTTTTTAAGCTTTTAGATTTATTTGAATATTTAAATGGGGAGGAAATGCTCGCACTGTGGTATTACTGGTCACAATTCACGAACTTGCAAACCTCAGAAAACAAAAATTGATGAAAAAAATGAAGCTCCTACGTCCAATAATATTGGTATGAAACTTTTTGGAGTGAAGCTTGAAATACCAAAATCATCTTCTTTTGGTAGTAATATTTCAATGAAGAAAAGTTTTAGTGTTGGTTGTCTTTCGAATTCGTCGAAAATTTCTTCTTCAACAGTTGGATCTTTTGCTTCTAATTGTAAGATTTTTTCTGATGAAAATCTGGATTATAAAGTGTCGAATGGTTATCTTTCTGATGAATTGGTTGGAAGAACTTCAGATAAGAAAAAAGGTTAGTGTTCTAATTCTTTTCATTTTTTTTTTCTAGTTCAAGATTTACTAGATTTAATCATTTACCTGTAATATTTCTTCACTTTCACATACTTCATAATCTGCTATTTTTAGTTGGATGGACAACTGTTTAGATTAATTCTTCTTAATTATAAGAAATTATTATTTGATAATTCCTTGTTTCTTTTTTCGAGTTTCAATAAATTTTGATATTGTTAGAATATCTATTTTATAAGTAAGTTTATTAATTAAAGTGGCAAGGAAATTGCAATCCGGAAATATAGATCTGATGTTAAAGAATTTATTTTTTCTAGAGAGGGGAACTCCATAGTTCCTCACATACTAATCTTTCTTTCTTTCAAACAAGAAACCCTTGTTTTTTAATGTAAGCAGCCACCCAATTGATGATAAAAGAAGTTTACGTACTTTAGTTATTTTTGCTTAATTTAAGAGATAAACAGTACTTTTTTTAATTCCGGGTAATCATATATTTATATTAATTAGAGCTGTACGACTTGATTATGTGGCTTCAATTGAAGTTTATATCACCTAAACAAGCATGCCAGCTAGGTAAAAAAAAAGTTTATAATAAAAAATAAATAACATTAACTCAACGCAAAGGAAATACCATCAAGTGATCATACACAATAAATTGATTCTCTTTTATTTTAATTTCCAAAGACCTTAATATATATGGGAGATGTAGCTCCTTAAATAGAACATTCGTAGTTCACATGAAAAATGAGTTCATGCTCAATTTTGTCCAATATTATAATAGGATTATACTAAAGTGTAAGTGTCAAGTGTTTAATCTTGGAGCACAAATTTCAGACAAATATCAATCTCCACTTAGTTTAAAGAGATCTTTAGCCAAATAATCGGCCGAATTCACTGTTATTTTTTTGGAACCCGTATACATAAATTATATATTGATAATTTATAGTTATATACATATTATATGTGAAATATTCATATATAATATATTTATATATCGATCGTCTTTTTTTTTTAGTCTAAGTGGTTGAATAAACGACTATTTAAATTTAGCTCCATATGATTTTTGAATCTTTTTTACTTTAGTCGGTTCATTTACTTTTACAAGCTAGTGAAAATATATTCAAATAAGAGGTTTGGTGAAATTTCCTAAGGAGTTCCATGGACAGAAGAAGAACACAGGATATTTCTAATTGGATTGGAAAAACTTGGAAAAGGAGACTGGAGAGGCATTTCTAGGAACTTTGTCACAACAAGGACACCAACCCAAGTCGCAAGTCATGCCCAAAAGTATTTTCTTCGTCAAAATTCTCTCAATAGAACCAAGCGTAGACGTAGTCTCTTTGACAAGGTACTTTACTAAACGCCCCATTTAATTTCTCTCCTTTTACCATTGACTCAAAATTATTAGTAGTAATTAAACTACGCAAAATTGTTTTTTCAAATATGAGAATACGAGGGCTATGTTACTCGTGCTCTTCAAAAATATTGCCAAATATGTATCTAATCCTTTAAAAGCTAAGCATTTCTTGGAGGAACGGCATGAACGCGATAATATTTTTGAAGAGTAGGAGCAACATAGCTCTGAAGGTGTGATAATATGGTTGTGATGATCCCTATATGTTTAATCAGAATTCTCTAATTCGAGCCATATGAGAATGACAATCTCGCGTGTTACTTCCTTAGTGATGCATTGCGACACGAATCCAGATTAGCCGAACGAATTTTGAATGCCAGGTGCAAAAAAAAAAAGGTTCTTCAAATAAGAATGTTCCAAACTTTTCCATTTTTCGTACTTAGAATAAACATCTCTAATTTTCCGATTTACAAAGCAATTTCCTAGATTCTTTTATTTTAGCCTTTTTTTTTTTAATAAAAATTAGCTTCATCTAGTTATTTTTTTCAGCTAGTTAATTCGGTTTTAATAACTCCTTTATAATAACCAAGTTGATCATTATCAGGTTGGGATGGATAAATCAACTATCTTACTGTTTGATAAAAGTGTTACCAAGACAAAGGAAAGCACATCCATTTCATATGAGAAGTCAAGAGATAAGGATGATGAAACAAATATTTCTATGATAAATTTTAGTACTACATCAAACAAAGATTCAAACTCAAGTATTCCACAATATTCTATGCCAGCAACATTCGTTAATCTCCCATTTATTAATTCAAGTGATTATATTTCAATTCAAGATTCAACAAAGCCAGACCTAGAGCTCACCCTTGCTGGTCCAAGGCAACTGATCAATAATCAACGAAGAAAATCAAGTAGTCTTCTTGCTGGAAGTACAATTACTGTCGTTTGATTAAAACATTCTGCTCATATTTCATGTAAACAAACATAGTATAAGATATTAGGAAATTAATTAATTATTAGATGTCCATAAAAATAATCAAATTTTTCTATGTGATATGTAACTTTGTAAATGATGCCCTACCAGCATCATCCTTGGTCCCCAAGTTACCACAAATACATTTTTAATTCCACTTTAAATATTAAATGTTTCATCAGTGATAAAAGACATGAATTAAGTTCCAAAAGTTAGCTAGCAAGATAACTCTAATGATTTGTTAAAGGTTGTTTTACTATTTTACATGTCACATCATATCCTACTAAGTATCATATCACTTACAGTATTTTAATTAGACGTCGACATTTTGAGTATATATGTGTTAAACTTATGGCAAATTTCAAGCCATCGGTTGAATATTTTCATTCGCTAGGCATGTGTGTCCCCTCTTATTGGTAGGCTCGTACGTAGTGATAGTGTTCCGTAAATTAATTATTTCCAAATTATGGTTAGATCCTAGGGTATTAGGATCGAAAAAAATCAGGTGTCATGCGGAAGCTAGCCAAGCAAATTTTGAACGATGTCCGATAAAAAAAGAGAAATATAACAAAAAAACACAAATATTTAACGTAGTTTGGTGAACTGACCTATGTCCACCGCGGAGATAAACAATCCATTATAATAAAAGAGAGTACAAAATATTGTAAGAACAACCTTACGAAGAGGCAAACACAAGTGTCACACTAACACTTGTCCCGTAAAGTTCTCCCCATAAACACGACTCTGAAACCACTCATGGCTACATTGTGGATGCTATTGAATGAGAAGGGCGGATCCTCAATTTATAGAAGTCCAAATATTTTCCTACAAGAAAAATGACTAGTCAAATATGAGAGATTTATAATTTTCTTTTACAAAAAGAAAAAACCAATTAAGGTAATTATATTGCCATTTTCCTTCAAGAGATAGGAAAACCAAATACGGTAAGAATATTATGGCAAATACCAACAATTCTCCCAATTGGCCTAGATTTTCTAACAAAATAAACTTGATCCACCTTCTTCACATAGCCTTCAACATGTCGCATCTCCAAATATCCACAACGAAGTTTGTCTCAACGTGCGTAGCACACCGGTCATATTTCTCAAATAAAAATCATGATTACCGACAAATAGGTTGCGGCTAGAACTGAACCCGCCAAGATGAACATGTCTTGAACCTCGCTTTGATACTACTTTTTAGGACCGAAAAAAATCAGGTGTCATGCGGAAGCTAGCAAAGCAAACCTTGAATGATGATAAATCCGATAACAAAAGAGAAATATACCAAAAGAAACACAAATATTTAACGTTGTTCGGTTAACTGACCTACGTCCACCGGGGAGATGAGCAATCCATTATAATAAAAGAGAGTACAAAATATCGTGAGAACAACTTCATGAAGAGGCAAACATAAGTGACATACTAACACTTGTCATGTAAAGTTCTTGTAGACTATACTGTGTTAAAACAGAAATAATAAAACTGTTAGAAGAAATAGAAAATTTGTAAATGATAAGAAATATTCCGAGTCCACAATTTTCTTGTGTATCCTTAAGGAATTTTAACCCCCTCGCAAGTTGCCAAGGTAATAGATTAAATCCTCAGAGGATAAAACAGAATAAACCTTCCTGTAACAGTAGCAATACAAACTGCAGGATAACAACGAATTCAAAGAACGGAGCAAAAACACACTTGCAAATTTGAGACAGAGAGACTCCGAAGTACAGTATTCAGAAGGATATTCTCAATTTTCAGTGAATGGAAAAAGAAGCCATGCGTCAGAATTTATAGGCAATTATCGGAAGATATGTGATGTCTGTTTAGGAAAAATATATGTTCAGGAGGGAAAGAAACGTTCCGCAAAGGCAGCATTTTTTTTAGATTTCAGTTAATTATGTTAATAAACTGTCTGGTATTTAATTAATTAAATAAATTTTATCCAAAAATAATATTATCGATCGATCATTTGATAAATCCAAATATAAATCCAAATCCAAATCCAAATCCAAAGCCAAAGCCAAGCCGAGTGAGCAACGACAACAACGCGAGGGTTCATTCTCTGCAACTCCTTTTAAGAGCTCTAAGAAGTGATCATATATTTATACACACAAGTATAGTTGTCTTTCACTAATGTGGTACAAAGTTCATGACAAAATCCCACTTGATTCAAATTTTTATTTCCCTCTATTTTATTTCTCACCATTTTCCAGTTCACACTCTTAATTTTTAAAGCCCAATGCTTAAAGTCTTTAAAGTCCAATGCTTGAAGTCCAACAATCCCCCACATGAATGGAAATGACAGTAACAAGAATGATCATAGATGAAAGCTATGTGATTTGCAAGTAAGGATTAATTGCATCTAGATAAGTAGGTTTCCCTTTGAACTTTATGTAGTGAACATATGTCGGATATACTCGGTCAATCGGTAGATTTGATATCTTTGAACTGTCGAATATTAGTTTATTACTAGACAATCATATGTCACACAACCAACCCTTAGCTATCTTTTGGTTCTCATTGTTGTGTTCGTTTCAGCCATGAACACCACTTGGTTTCATAAGTACATAGAGAATTGGCCTTACAGAATTCTCATTGAAGAGGTTTTCACTTCACACTTATATAGGTGATTCCTAAATGTATTATCCTTAAGATTGACACTATTTGATAAATACCACATCAAACTTAGGTAATCATTAAAGAACGTATAAAGTTATATCCTTATTACTGAAAATTGTCTTCATCATAAGAAGGGACCAAAGATTTTACTTTGACAATATTGAACCGGTCAATCACAACTTTGTTTGAGCTCCTTGAACCTAGATCTCGAAATATTCAAAATTCTAGGTGGAGTTACCACCATGATGACTTATCCTCGGCCATAGTCTCATTTCCTTGGATGATTTCTCAACTCCCTCTCTAGTTAGGACTTTTGTAAGCGGATCCACCACATTATCCTTTGATCTTACATGATCAATAGTGATTAGAGAGTAGTTGTATAATAGTTTTATGTCTTCGTCGTATATGACGAGACTTTCTGTTAAACATAACGCTCACTGCTTGTCCTATTACAGCCTCACTATCTCAATGTATGCATATAGGAACCAGAGTTTTTGGTCAGAACGGAATGTCTTCCAAGAAATTACGAAGCCATTCAGCTTTTTCGTCGGTGTTATCCAAAGTTATAAACCCATGGTAGAGCGAGCGATGCACGTCTGTTTGGAAGACTTCCAAGATACTGCTCCTCCACCAACATTAAAAACATATCCACTTTGGACTTTGTTTCTGTTGAGCTGGTTATCTAATTTGCATCACTATATCCTTCGATAACCGCATGATATTTATTATAGTGCAAATCATAGTCTTGGGTATATTCCAGATATTCCCGAACTCATTTCATTGCCACCCACTGATGTTTGTTGGGATTACTTGTGAATAGACTAAGTTTACTTATTGCACAAGCTATATCAAGATGTGTACAGTTCATGATATACATTAAGCTTTCCAACACATGATCATACTCCAATGGAGACGTGCTTTCACCTTTATTCTCTATAAGATGATGGCTTAAGTCAATTGGAGTTGTTGCACTTCCAAATTCCAGGTGTTTGAATTTTTCAAGTATCATTTTCACGTAATGTAATTGAGACAAAGCTAGACCCTAAGGATTCCTCTAGATTTTAATTCCTAGAATTAGATCGGCAACTCCTAAGTCTTTCATATCAAACTTACTGCGCTTAGTAGCTTAAATATCGGCAATGTTTTTGCTCATTATTAGCATATCATCAACATATAAGCAAATAATGACTATATGATTTGAAACATTCTTAATGTAAACATATTTACCACATTCATTAATCTTAAATCCATTTGACAATATTGTTTGGTCAAATTTCGCATGCCATTGATTGGGTGCTTGTTTTAGTCCATAAAGGGACTTAACAAGTCGACACACATTCTTTTCTTTTATCGGAACCACAAACCCTTCCGGTTGGTTCATGTGAATTTCTTCCTCTAGATCACCATTTAAGAAGGTTGTTTTTACATCCATTTGATGGATTTGAAGACCATACAAGGCAACTAATGCTATGTTACGACCCGGATTTCCCACCATCGGGGTCATGATGGCGCCTACTAAATGGAAGCTAGGCAAGCCAAATATTAATTATATCTCCATAAATTACCAATTTCTTACTATTATTAAAAACATATAAATTACAGCGCAATAATCAAAATTAGCGGAAGACTTAGTCAAATATGATAAAGAAAACCCAAACATGATACACTACCCAAGATCTGGTGTCACAATACTCACGAACTTCTAAGAATAATACACATAATTGTCCGAAAGAAAATACAAGTTGTTTATCTCGATTACATGAGATAACAGAATGAAAAGCATAGATAGAAGAGACGACGGGTCCTGCGGACGCCTGCAAGGCTACCTCGTAGTCTCAGTAGTCGAAAAATCCACAAGTCGCTACCGCCGCTGCTGCTGTCCGTAACCTGTATCTGCGCAAAAAGAGCGCAGAGTGTAGTATCAGCACAACCGACCCCATGTGCTGGTAAGTGCCTGGCCTATCCCAGCGAACTAGTGACAAGGCTAAGGCCAGTCACCCACTTAAACCTGTAAAGTTACAATACATATATATATATACAAAATATTTATAAGGAAAGACTTTGCTGTGAAATAATAGTCAATAACTCGTGATATCCAGAATAATATAATCCACCGAATAAATCTTACTTTCATGTCTCAATTCCTTTCTCATTTCATGTCTCGTGGTAGGCGTACCACCCGCTCCCAACTATCATAGTAATTATATCTTGTGGTAGGCGTACCACCCGCTCCCAAATATATCAATAATTATATCTTGTGGTAGGCGTACCACCCGCTCCCAAATATATCAATAATTATATCTTGTGGTAGGCGTACCACCCGCTCCCAAATATATCAATAATTATATCTTGTGGTAGGCGTACCACCCGCTCCCAAATATATCAATAGGCTACCGGCAACTATGGCCAATGCCAAGATTTAAGTCACTTTGTGGTCGGCGTACCACACGATCCCAATTCATAAATATATATATTACCGGCAATTAACCAATAATCTCTATATCAACAATATTTATAATTACCGGTTTTAAACCAATAATTGATAATAATTTCAATAATTTATCTTCATTACCGGCATAACACCAATAACTCTTAATCAACAATTTATTCATAACTGAATTCCTATTCCTACAAACTAGGATAGAACAAACACTTACCTCGAAGGTTCACGAACGATTCAATCCGTAGCAATGCCTTTTCCTTTCGAATTTGACTCCAATCCAACCGTATCTATACACGATTGATTTCATATCATCAATTCTACTTAACAAACTAGTTCATATTGCTAAATATGATTTTTACAATATTCTGCCCGGAATAGTAAAAATCGACCCCGGGCCCACATAATCGAAACTCAAGTTTCAAACCAAAATAAGTTCACCCAATCCTCCATGAGTTCAAATATACAATTTGTTCTTAAGTTCGACTCCAAAACGAGTTCTAGATCGCAAATTCTTTGAAAACCCTTATTATACTCAATTCTCAATTTTTCTACCCATTTACACCTAATTAGGCTTAGGAATTCAAATAATATTGATGGAAAATGAAGAAAACGAGTTAAGAATCACTTACCCAAGAAGTTTGATGAAGAATCGCTCAAAAATCGTCCAAGGAGCTGTGGAGAAGAGAGTTGAACAAAAATGGGATTTTTATCCCGTTTCTGTTCTGTTTTGGGATTAAATTCACTGGGCAGCGATTTTGTTCTACGCGATCGCGTGAACTGGGTCGCGATCGCGGAAGGCAATTATTCAACACTACGCGATCGCGTAGAAGAATTTCGCTGGGGTGGCTTATTTGTACTACGCGATCGCGTGAAAAGGGTCGCGATCGCGTTGAAGGAGAACGGAAGGCTACGCGATCGCGTCCAGACGGCTGCGATCGCGTTGAAGAAGGACAGAAAACTTCGCGATCGCGTGCAGACAGCTGCGATCGCGTTGAGTAATTTGACAAGGCGGTGCGATCGCGTGTACAAGGCCGCGATCGCGTAGAGTAAAATGTCTGTGTAAAAATTGCAGAAAATCTGCCAGTTTTCTAAGTCCAAAAACACCCCGAACCACCTCCGAAACACTCCCGAGCCCTCGGGGCTCCAAACCAAATATGCACACTAACTCAAAAACATCATACGAACTTGCTCGCGCGATCAAATCGCTAAAATAACATCAAAATCAATGAATTGAGCCTTAAAACTCAAGAATTCTTTAAAATTTAATAACTTCCAAACTTTCCAATTTAAGGCCGAAACACGTCAAACGACGTCCGTTTTCAACCAAACTTTACAGAGGAAGCGCTTAACCAATATATATGACCTGTACCGGGCGTCGGAACCAAAATACGAGCCCGATACCAATACTTTTTAATCAAAATTCAGTTTCATTTTCCTTAAACATTTTCAAAAAACAATTTAACAGAAAAATTCTTTTACTGGGGTTCTAGAGCTCGGATTTCAATTCCGGGCATACGACCAAGTTCCATATTTTACTACGGATTTTCTGAGACCGTCAAATCACGGATCCGGGTCCGTTTACCAAAAATGTTGACCAAAGTCAACCATATCAATACTAATATCAAAATTCTTCAACTTTTTCACATATTTCACATATTTCAACATAAACATTTTCCAGCTTTGTGCCCGGACTGTGCACGCAAATCGAGGCAACTATAATTGAGGTTTTCAAGACCTCAAAAGCTCGGAATGATTAATAAAACAAGTGATGACCCTTTGGGTCGTCACAATCTTCACCTCTAAAACAACCGTTCATCCTCGAACGGACAAAAGAAAGAAGTACTTTAGTTGGTAAACAGATGTGGATAGCGGCTTGGCATATCAGACTCGGACTCCTAGGTCGAGGCCTCTTGGGGCTGACCTCTCCACTAAACATGAACAGAGGGAAAACTCTTAGATGTCAACTGACGAACCCGCCGGTCTAGAATGGCTACCGGCTCCTCCTCGTAAGATAGATCATTGTCCAATTGGACAGTACCGAAGTCTAACACATGTGTGGGATCGCCGTGGTATCTCCGAAGCATAGATACATGAAAAACTGGATGCACGGCTGATAAGCTAGGCGGCAAAGCTAATCTGCAAGCCACCCCTCCCACTCTGTCTAGAATCTCAAATGGACCAATATACCTAGGGCTGAGCTTGCCCTTCTTCCCAAAACTCATCACACCCTTCATAGGCGACACTCGGAGCAATACTCGTTCACCAACCATGAAATCTACATCTCGAACCTTACGATCCGCATAAGTCTTCTGCCTGGACTGAGCTGAACGCAATCTCTCCTGAATAGTCTTGACCTTATCCAAGGCCTCCTGAACTAAGTCTGTACCCAACAACCGAGCCTCTTCCGGTTCAAACCATCCGACTGGTGATCGACATCGCCTACCATACAACGCCTCATACGGAGCCATCTGGATGCTAGATTGGTAACTGTTATTGTAGGCGAACTCTGCTAATGGCAGAAACTGGTCCCACGAGCCTCCGAAATCAATAACACAGGCTCGAAGCATGTCCTCTAGAATCTGAATAGTCCTCTCGGACTGGCCATCCGTCTGAGGATGAAATGTTGTACTCAACTGAACCTGGGTGCCTAACTCCTACTGGACCGCTCTCCAGAACCGTGAGGTAAACTGCGTACCCCGATCAGAGATAATAGATACCGGCACTCCATGGAGACGAACAATCTCCCTAATGTAAACCTCCGCTAACCTCTCCGATGAGTAGGAGACGGATACTGGAATAAAGTGTGTTGACTTGGTCAGCCTATCAACAATGACCCAAATAGCATCAAATTTCCTTCTAGTCAAAGGAAGTCCAGTAACGAAATCCATAGTGATCCGCTCCCATTTCCACTCGGGAATTTCAATCCTCCGGAATACACCACCAGGTCTCTGGTGCTCATATTTCACCTGCTGACAATTTAGACACCGAGCGACATACGCAACGATATCTTTCTTCATTCCGCGCCACCAATAGTGCTGACGTAAGTCCTGGTACATCTTCGCGGCGCCCGGGTGAATAGAATACCGCGAACTGTGGGCCTCTGCTAAGATTAACTCTCGAATCCCTTCGACATTGGGCACACAAACTCGACCCCGCAATTTCAATATCCCATCATCATCTAGATTTACCTGTGTGGCACCTCCCCGCTGTACCGTATCTCTCAACTCACGCAAATGAGGATCATCAAATTGCCTCTCACGGATACGCTCTAATAAAGAAGAACGAGCGACCGTGCAGGCTAACACCCTGCTAGGCTCAGAAATGTCTAATCTCACGAACTGGTTGACTAAGGCCTAGACATCTAGAGCAAATGGTCTCTGACTAACCGGGATAAAGGCAAGACTACCCATGCCGGCGGACTTTCTACTCAATGCATCGGCCACCACATTGGCCTTACCTGGGTGATATAAAATAGTAACATCATAGTTTTTTAGCAACTCTAGCCACCTTCTCTGTCTCATATTCAACTCTTTCTGCTTAAACAAATACTGAAGACTCTTATGATCGGTGTATACTTCACATGCTACACCATACAAATAATGCCTCCGGATCTTCAATGCGTGAATAATCGCCGCCAATTCTAGATCATGCACTGGATAGTTCTTCTCATGAATCTTCAACTGCCTCGAAGCATAGGCAATAACCTTGCCATCCTGCATTAACACTGCACCAAGCCCAATACGGGAAGCATCACAATAAACGGTATAAGGTCCCGTACCTGTGGGTAAAACCAATACCGGTGCTGTGGTCAAGGTTGTCTTGAGCTTTTGAAAGCTCGCCTCACATTCATCGGACCATTCAAATTGAACACCCTTCTGGGTCAATCTGGTCAGTGGGGTTGCAATAGACGAAAATCCTTCTACGAATCGGCGATAATAGCCGGCTAACCCCAAGAAACTCCGAATATCTGTGGCTGATGTCGGTCTAGGCCAGCTCTTGATTGCCTCAATTTTCTTCGGATCAACCTGAATACCTGCTGCCGTCACAATATGACCCAGGAATGCAACTGAACTTAGCCAAAATTCACACTTTGAAAATTTTGCATATAGCTGGCCATCTCTCAGAGTCTGTAAGGCCACTCTGAGATGTTGCGCATGCTCCTCCTTGACTGCGGGAATATATTAATATGTCATCAATGAAGACTATTACAAACAAGTCTAAATAAGGTCGGAACACCCGATTCATTAATTCCATAAAAGCTGTTGGAGCATTTGTCAACCCAAAAGACATGACCAGAAATTCATAATGTCCATACCGAGTGCGGAACGCTGTCTTAGGGACATCAGATGCCCTAATCTTCAGCTGATGATAGCCAGATCTCAAATCTATCTTTGAAAATACCTTGGCACCCTGAAGCTGGTCATATAAATCATCAATTCGCGGAAGTGGATATTTATTTTTGATAGTCACCTTGTTTAACTGTCGATAGTCAATGCACATTCTCATCGAACCATCTTTCTTCTTTACAAATAATACGGGTGCACCCCACGGCGAAACACTGGGCCTAATGAAACCCTTTTCAAGTAAATCCTGCAACTGTTCCTTCAATTCTTTTAACTCTGGCGGAGCCATACGGTATGGGGGAATGGAAATGGGCTGAGTGCCCGGAGCCAAATCAATGCAAAAATCAATGTCCCTATCGGGCGGCATACCTGGCAAGTCTGAAGGAAATACTTCAGGAAATTCGCGAACCACAGGCACAGAGCCAATAGAAGGAACCTCAGCACTAGAATCACGGACATATGCCAAATAAGCCAAGCATCCCTTTCCAACCATACGCTGAGCTTTAACATAAGAAATAACATTACGGCTAGTATGACCTGAAATTCCTTTCCACTCTATACGAGGCGAATTCGGCGGGGCTAAAGTCACAGTCTTGGCATGGCAATCTAAAATAGCATGATACGGAGATAGCCAGTCCATGCCTAGTATAATATCGAAGTCCACCATATTTAGGAGTAATAAATCAGCACGGGTCTCGAGACCCTCAATTATTATAATACATGACCGATGAACTCGATCAACCACAATAGAGTCGCCTACTGGTGTAGACACATGAACAGGAACACTCAGTGGATCACTGGGCTGAATCAAGTATGGTGCAAAATAGGAAGACACATACGAATATGTAGACCCGGGGTCAAATAATGCTGATGCCTTTCTATCACAAACCAAAATAATACCTGTAATGACGGCATCGGAAGACTCAGCCTCTGGTCTGGCGGGAAGTGCATAACATCGGGGCTGTGCCCCACCACCCTGAGCAGTATCTCTAGGACGATCAGCTGCTGGCTGGTCTCTACCTCTATCGGTCTGAGCTCCACCTCTATGACCTCTACCTCCACCTCTATGTCCTCTACCTCCGCCTCTGGCTGGCTGGGCAGGCTGTGAGGGAACTGGGGCCTGAATCATGGCACGAGAACTCTGCTGGTGAGATCTGTCAGGAGCTCGAGGGCAATACCTTGCAATGTGCCTAAGATCACCGCACGTAAAACAAGCCCTCGACTGCTGAAAATGGCGAAGTGGTGGTGCACTGATAGGCTGCTGATCAGAGTAGCGTGGCTGAGAATTACGATCACCTGAAGCATCATGAGAAACCTGAAGAGCTGACCGATAAGGCCTAGGAGGATGGCCTCTATCATAAAAATCTCTATCTCCAGACGAGGTACCACTGAATCTACCCGAATTACGAGATCTCTTATCTGATCCATGTCTCGCTCCCTGTGACAGAGCCAACTCGATCCGGCGGGCTGCATTAGCCGCCTCCTGAAAAGTGATTTCAGTTCCTGCCCCCATAGCCATTTGTAGCCGAATTGGCTGATTCAAGCCATCAATAAACCTCCTCACTCTCTCCCGATCTGTGGGAAGTATGATAATAGCATGACGAGCCAGGTCCACGAACCTAGTCTCGTACTGTGTGACAGACATAGAACCCTGATGAAGACGCTCAAATTGTATGCGCATAACCTCCCGCTGAGTTGCTGGAAGGAACTTCTCCAAGAATAATTCTGCAAACTGCTCCCAAGTCAAAGATGACGATCCCGCTGGCCTGGTTAGACAATAATCTCTCCACCAAGTCTTGGCGGAACCAGATAACCGAAAAGTAGCAAAATCCACACCATTAGTCTCCACAATACCCATAGTACGGAGAACTTCGTGGTAGTTGTATAGACAATCATGTGGATCCTCTGAAGGAGTGCCACTGAATGTGGTAGTGAACAGTTTGGTAAACATGTCCAATCTCTACAACGCATCAGCAGACATGGCTGCACCATCATTAGACGGAGTCGCAATAATAGGCCGAACTGCCTCAACTGGCTGAATCACAGGATCCTGAGCCTGGGGAATTACTGGCTCCGGAGTGCGCGTAGCAAGAGTCTGATTACCTCCTCCGGCCTGAGAAGTGGCTGGTGCCACCGGTAATAAGCCTGCTCTGGTAATATGATCCATAAAACCTGCTATACGGACCAAAGCATCCTGTAGATCCGGTGAAAACACAGCTCCTCCTGGGACCTGAGCTGGGCCTACTGGAGCTGCTGGGGCTGGAACTTCCTCCTCGATATGAACCTGAGGTTCTGCCACTCGTGTTGCTGCTCGGGGCTGAGCTCTGCCTCTACCTTATCCTCTAGGACGGCCTCGACCTCGGCCTCTACACCTAGCAGGAGCTGCCGCTGCTGGGACCTCGGGCTGCTGGTCGGTAGATGAGGATGCACGTGTCCTTACCATCTGCGGAAGAACAGAGTAGAAGTTCAATTAACATTTAAAAGATCAAGTCGCACGACTGGAAAGAATAAAGGGAATATTTTCCTAACTCCGTAGCCTCCTGGAGGATAAATACAGACGTCTCCGTACCGATCCTTCAGATTCTACTAAGGTTGTTCGTGAGTTGTGAGACCTGTGCAACCTAGTGCTCCGATACCAACTTGTCACGACCCGGATTTCCCACCATCGGGGTCATGATGGCGCCTACTAAATGGAAGCTAGGCAAGCCAAATATTAATTATATCTCCATAAATTACCAATTTCTTACTATTATTAAAAACATATAAATTACAGCGGAATAATACAAATTAGCGGAAGACTTAGTCAAATATGATAAAGAAAACCCAAACATGATACACTACCCAACACTGGTGTCACAATACTCACGAACTTCTAAGAATAATACACATAATTGTCTGAAAGAAAATACAAGCTGTTTATCTCGATTACATGAGATAACAGAATGAAAAGCATAGATAGAAGAGACAACGGGTCCTGCGGACGCCTGCAAGGCTACCTCATAATCTCACTAGTCGGAAAATCCACAAGTCGCTACTGCCGCTGTTGTTGTCCGTAACCTGTATCTGCGCAAAAAGAGCGCAGAGTGTAGTATCAGCACAACCGACCCCATGTGCTGGTAAGTGTCTGGCCTATCCCAGCGAACTAGTGACAAGGCTAAGGCCAGTCACCCACTTAACCCTGTACAGTTACAATACATATATATATATATATACAAAATATTTATGAGGAAAGACTTTGCTCTGAAATAATAGTCAATACCTCGTGATATCCAGAATAATATAATCAACAGAATAAATCTTACTTTCATGTCTCAATTCCTCTCTCATTTCATGTCTCGTGGTAGGCGTACCACCCGCTCCCAACTATCACAGTAATTATATCTTGTGGTAGGCGTACCACCCGCTCCCAAATATATCAATAATTATATCTTGTGGTAGGCGTACCACCCGCTCCCAAATATATCAATAATTATATCTTGTGGTAGGCGTACCACCCGCTCCCAAATATATCAATAATTATATCTTGTGGTAGGCGTACCACCCGCTCCCAAATATATCAATAGGCTACCGGCAACTATGGCCAATGCCAAGATTTAAATCATAAGTGGTCGGCGCGCCACACAATCCCAATTCATAAATATATATATTAGCGACAATTAACCAATAATCTCTATATCAACAATATTTATAATTACCGGTTTTAAACCAATAATTGATAATAATTTCAATAATTTATCTTCATTACCGGCATAACACCAATAACTCTTAATCAACAATTTATTCATAACTGAATTCCTATTCCTACAAACTAGGATAGAACAAACAATTACCTCGAAAGTTCACGAACGATTCAATCCGTAGCAATGCCTTTTCCTTTCGAATTTGACTCCAATCCAACCGTATCTATACACGATTGATTTCATATCATCAATTCTACTTAACAAACTAGTTCATATTGCTAAATATGATTTTTACAACATTCTGCCCGGAATAGTAAAAATCGACCCCGAGCCCACATAATCGAAACTCAAGTTTCGAACCAAAATAAGTTCACCCAATCCTCCATGAGTTCAAATATACAATTTGTTCTTAAGTTCGACTCCAAAACGAGTTCTAGATCGCAAATTCTTTGAAAACCCTTATTATACTCAATTCTCAATTTTTCTACCCATTTACACCTAATTAGGCTTAGGAATTCAAATAATATTGATGGAAAATGAAGAAAACGAGTTAAGAATCACTTACCCAAGAAGTTTGATGAAGAATCGCTCAAAAATCGTCCAAGGAGTTGTGGAGAAGAGAGTTGAACAGAAATGGGATTTTTATCCCGTTTCTGTTCTGTTTTGGGATTAAATTCACTGGGCAGCGATTTTGTTCTACGCGATCGCGTGAACTGGGTCGCGATCGCGGAAGGCAATTATTCAACACTACGCGATCGCGTGGACAATGTTGCGATCGCGTAGAAGAATTTCGCTGGGGTGGCTTATTTGTACTACGCGATCGCGTGAAAAGGGTCGCGATCGCGTTGAAGAGATGGCTGCGATCGCGTTGAAGAAGGACAGAAAACTTCGCGATCGCGTGCAGACAGCTGCGATCGCGTTGAGTAATTTGATAAGGCAGTGCGATCGCGTGTACAAGGCCGCGATCGCGTAGAGTAAAATGTCTGTGTAAAAATTGCAGAAAATCTGCCAGTTTTCTAAGTCCAAAAACACCCCGAACCACCTCCGAAACACTCCCGAGCCCTCGGGGCTCCAAACCAAATATGCACACTAACTCAAAAACATCATACGAACTTGCTCGCGCGATCAAATCGCTAAAATAACATCAAAATCAATGAATTGAGCCTTAAAACTCAAGAATTCTTTAAAATTTCATAATTTCCAAACTTTCCAATTTAAAGGTCGAAACACGTCAAACGACGTCCGTTTTCAACCAAACTTTACAGGAAGCGCTTAACCAATATATATGACCTGTACCGGGCGTCGGAACCAAAATACGAGCCCGATACCAGTACTTTTTAATCAAAATTCAGTTTCATTTTCCTTAAACATTTTCGGAAAACAATTTAACAGAAAAATTCTTTTACCGGGGTTCTAGACCTCGGATTTCAATTCCGGGCATACGCCCAAGTTCCATATTTTACTACGGATTTTCTGAGATCGTCAAATCACGGATCCGGGTCCGTTTACCAAAAATGTTGACCAAAGTCAACCATATCAATATTAATATCAAAATTCTTCAACTTTTTCACATATTTCACATATTTCAACATAAAAATTTTCCAGCTTTGTGCTCGGACTGTGCACGCAAATCGAGGCAACTATAATTGAGGTTTTCAAGACCTCAAAAGCTCGGAATGATTAATAAAACAAGTGATGACCCTTTGGGTCGTCACATGCTATTAGCATCTGAGTGGATGTAATTCTTTTTATCAGCGAGTATGTGTCAAAATAGTCAAGACCTTCTCGCTGTCTAAATCCTTTGACAACAAGTCTTGCCTTGTATTTGTCAATATTACCATCGTCTTTCATTTTCTTCTTCTCTAAAATCCATTTAGAACCCAATGTTTTGTTACCTAGAGGAAAATCAAACTATTCCCTGGTATGGTTGCTCAATATGGATTCTATTTCACTATTGACAGCTTCTTTCCAATATTGTGCTTCTGATGAAGACATTGCTTTCTTGAAGTTTCGAGGCTCATTTTCTAGCAAGAAAGTCAGAAAATCTGGACTAAATAAAGTAGATGTCCATTGGCGTTTACTTCTTCTCGGATTTTCCTCATTAGGCATACCATATGTTATTTCCTCCCGAGGTCGTTTTGACTTTTGGTAGATCAATTCATTTTCCTTTTTATACAGATAAATAGTTTCAAAGAATTCAGCATTATTTTATTCTATTATCATATTAACGTGAATCTTAGGATTTTCTGATTTATAAACCAGAAAACGATATGCCTTGCTATTGGTTACATATCTAATAAATACACAATCAACCGTTTTTTGACCTATCTTAACCTCTTTAGGTTTAGGAACTTGTACCTTAGCAAAACACCACCACACTTTGAAGTATTTCAAGCTAGACTTCCTTCCTTTCCATTTTTCATAAGGAATGGACTGTGTTTTACTATGAGGTACACGGTTGATTATTCGGTTATAGCTTTCTCCCACAAGTTCTGTGGTAAACCAGAACTTATCAACAATGCATTTATCATCTCTTTCAATTTTCGATTCTTTCTCTCCGCAATTCCATTAGATTGTGGAGAGCAAGAGGCAGTTGTTTGGTGAATAATGCCATTTTTCAAATATATTTCTTCAAAAGGAGATTCATATTCGTCAACCCTATCATTTCTTATTAGTTTGATCTTTTTATTTAGTTGTGTTTCAACTTCACTTTTGTATTTCTTGAAAGCATCAATTGCTTCATCTTTACTACTAAGTAAGTAAACACAACAATATCTCATACTATCATCAATAAAAGTAATAAAATATTTTTTTCCGTT
The DNA here is from genome assembly GCA_032618575.1 of Nicotiana noctiflora. Classification (NCBI taxonomy): domain Eukaryota; kingdom Viridiplantae; phylum Streptophyta; class Magnoliopsida; order Solanales; family Solanaceae; genus Nicotiana; species Nicotiana noctiflora. The sequence goes on from JASVEL010011797.1 coordinate 135,207, forward strand.
GTGAGATGGTATTGGCTTCATGTCGCAAATATCTGTATGAATTAAGTCTAAAGGACTTGAATTTCTTTCAACGGACTTATAAGGATGCTTAGCATACTTTGATTCCACGTATATTTGACATTTGAAATCAATGCAATCAAATTTTGGCAATACTTTCAAATTTATCATTTTTCGCAATGTTTTGAAGTTAATGTGACCTAGGCGTGCATGCCATAAACTGTTTGACTCAAGTAAGTAATAAGAAGCATTAACTTTATTGATAGAAACTGCTATTTCATTTTGCTTTAAAAGGACTTCAATCAGGTAACCTTTTTCTACATACACATCATTCTTACTTAGGACAACACTATTAGAAATAAAAATATATTTGAATCCATTATTGACAATAAGTGAGGTAGACACAAGATTTTTTTGAATTTCTGGAACATGAAGAACTTGATTTAGATTCTTGGATAATTCTTTGGTCCAAAAGCCTTCTTTCACTTCTTATTTTGTGGCGCCTCCTCAACAATGTTAGCCCTTATTATTATCGAGTTTCCACGTGATTTCATTTCAGCATTTTTGTTGTCTTCTTCTGTCCTCAACCGAACAATCAAATCTTTAAGTGTCATCTCTTTACACTTGTGTTTTAGATAGTTCATGAAGTCCTTCCACAACGGAGGTAACTTCTCAATGAAAGCGGCGACTTGAAAGGCCTTATTTATGATCATACCTTCAATAATAAATTCATGCACAATGATTTGTAATTCTTGGACTTGAGTTATGACCGACTTAGTGTCAACCATCTTGAAATCCAAAAATTTTACAACCACAAATTTCTTAAGTCTGGCATCCTCTGTCTTGTACTTCTTCTCAAGTGCATTCCATAACGCTTTTGAAGTTTCCATGACACTATAAATATTGTTACAAGCTATCTTTCAAACAACTCAAAATGTAGTTTTTGCACAAGAAATCAGAATGTTACCATGCTTCAGTTACAATAAATCGTTCGTCATCCGGAGTGCCTTCAGCCAAGACCGGAGGATCCTCCTTGATGAATCGCTGCAAACTCAACATAGTAAGATAGAAAAGCATCTTCATTTGCCAACGTTTAAAGTGAATACCGGAAAATTTTTCTGTTGGTGCCATAGCATGAGTATAAGTTGAACAGCTCGACGAGACAGCAATACTCATAACAGTAGCACCCGTTCCATTAGCATTAGTTTGGTCCTCATTTGCCATTTTTTCTGTAAAGTTGGCAACAAAAAAGAAACTTTGTTAAAATCATAGAAGGATTTATATCTTTAAACTGAACACCAAACCAAATATTTAAAATATAAACGGTGAAATTTATTATATGCTTCAAACCGTATTCAAATTTAATACACCGATAAAAATTTTATGTTCTTTAAGCAAAGTAAAAAAATATATCGGAGTAGAAAGCATCAATGCTTTAGTCTCCAAACCAGTATACAAAGTATAGATAACAGTTCAATATTTCAACACAAAAACGTATTTAAAATTTCTTAAGCTTGTAGACTATACTGTGTTAAAAAAGAAATAATAAAACTGTTAGAAAAAACAAAAAATTTGTAAACGATAAGAAATATTCGGAGTCCACAATTTTCTTCTGTATCCTTAAAGAATTTTAATCCCCTCACAAGTTGCCAAGGTAATGGATTAAATCCTCTCATGATGAAACGGAATAAACCTCCTTGCAACAGTGATAATACAAACTGCAAGATACCAACGAACTCAAAGAACGGAGCAAAATCACACTTACAAATTTGAGAGAGAGAGACTGCAAAATAGAATGTAGTATTTAGAAGAAAATTCTCGATTTTCAGAGAATGGAAAAAGAAGCCATGTTCAGGAGGGAAAGCAATGTTCAGCAAAGGCAGCGTTTTTGTTTTTGGATTCCAGTTAATTCCATTAATGAACTGATTGGCATTTAATTAATTTAAATAATTAATTAAATAAATTTTGTCCAAAAATAATTTTATCGATCGAAATTCGAAGCCGAAGTCGAGTCGAGCAAGCGACGACGACGACGCGTGGGTTCATTCTCTTCAACTCATTTTAAGAGCTCTAAGAAGTGATCTTATATTTATACACATAAGTGTAGTTGTCTTTTACCAATGTGGTACAAAGTTCATGACAAAAGCTCACTTGATTCAAATTTTCATTTCCCTCAATTTTATTTCCCACCATTTTCCAATTCACACCCTTAGTCTTTAAAGTCCAATGGTTAAAGTCCAACACTTCTTTCCCTAAACACGACTCTCAAACCACTCATGGCTACATTGTGGATATTACTGAATGAAAAGGGAGGATCCTCAATTTATAGAACTCCAAACTTTTTCCTACAAGAAAAAGAACCATCAAAATATGAGACATTATAATTTTCTTTTACAAGAAGGAAAATCCAATTAAGATAATTATATTGTCTTTTTCCTTCAAGAGATAGAAAAACCAAATATAGTAAGAAAATTATGGCAAGCACTTAACATGGTGTCTGTTGGAGGAGATATATTGAAGCTCTCCAATCTTAAAAATTGGATAGAGTGCGATCTCACAGGCAATTTCTTATAAGGGGCGAATTGTGTATTCTGTAATTTTTAGATTTTTAAAACGTTTAGTCAGCTAAAACAAACTTGAAGTTTATGTTTTCCTGTAAACACTACTTTTGGAGATGTTCAAATGTAAATTTAGTGTTTAAAATTGAAATAAACCTTGACTCACTAGTCAATTGTATAAGATAAGGTTTGAGAGCAGTATATAAGACACTTATTAGATGAACTGAAACTCTGTAAAACAGTAAGACAAAAGCATAAAGTAAGGAGAAATTAACAAGAGGACTTGTCTCCGCTTCCGTCCAAACCAATGACTCTAACTAAAGGAATCTTACTATTCAACACTAAGTTTTCCACGATGACAAGTATGTTTATTTTTAGGTAACAATTAATCTTATAATGTCATTTCACCTAATACCAATAAATAAACGTAAAGATAAGAGATATAAATTGACAATAATATAAAGCATACCAGCATTTGGACAGAGCCCTCGAGCTTGGACACCCTCGAGCTAGTTATGAAAGAACAGTTAAAATGCAACGAGCTGATAAACAAGAGAATGCAAATTAAAGAGAGAATATTATATTGCTTTGATATGTGTGAATGTAAGGTGATTACAAAGTGATCGGAATCCTCTTTATATAGTAGAGGAATCCTATCTATGGTACAATTCTAATTACGAAAGTAAATCCCATAATTGGCATAAATAACTGTCCTTAATTTGATTTGTTCCGCGATTTTCACTGTGATCTTTGACTGGTTATGGATTTCTCACCAACCCGTTATAGCGCTTCTTTAGAAGTCATATTTGGTGTCGATCGTCGTTGGCTTTGACCTCGGCGATCACCTCGATTCGCGAGCCTGATACTTTATCATTGTGCCCTGACCTGATCCATCACGAGATGGACCCTCGATGTGATTCCCTGATGTCGATTAAATGGCAAGATCGGGAAAGCCCTATTTTAACAATACACAGATAGTACCCTCGTTTCTTGGAGTGTAATAAGAAGAAACGAATTGAGTCTTCGATTTTATACCTCAGCCAGTTATGACATCGCCATCATGACGTAAGCGGCTGAAGCGTTGCATCGGTACAGTTCCCAAAATCATTAATGAGCGTTAGTTGATGATCGGCCACTAGTGTCTTCAAATCATTATAGAAAACATTATAAATAGATCTTCTTCATAATTTTTTCATACTTTGCTTTCAAAACTTCTCTTAATCTTCAAGACACTCTACTTCCTTCAAGTTTTTCAATTCTGCAAATTCTTCGAATATCGTTGTCAACCTTTTCTCAAAATAACAAATTTCATCTTCTTCTTTCTCCGAATACACATAAAAATGTCAAAAACATCAAACACTATTCCTCAAAAGGAGAAAGCTTCTTCATCACGGTCGGTTAGCGACAAGACGCCGGTGGAGCCACGCATCAAGGAGTGTATTCACGGGATGTGCAATCTTACTTTCAATTTCAAAGTTGATAAACCCTCATCAGTCCCTGGCCAATGTTAGCGAATGTCAAGATATATATGCTCGATAACTGAGGGAGGTCTTAAGAAGGAGAAGAAAGATTGCCATTGGGAAGGTAAAGAGGTGGTGATTTCGACCCCCGAAGAGGACATCACTACTTACGTGAAAGGGTTCCTAAATATTTACACCTACCCTTTTACGCTGGGTCCCGACGATCATTTTATCCTCAACTTTTGTTGCTAATACCAAATAACCCCAGGCTAGATCCATCATTCTTTCTAGTGCCTTTGTCATTTTTCTTTGATTCTTCGTGAGAAAAGTTGAAGGGATGCCTTTTACCCACAACCATTTCATTAGACTGAACAACCCTCGTCTCTATTAAGGAGGATTAATAAGGCTTCAACATTGGGCCACCAAAGTGCTATTCTCGAGCTTAAACGAGGATAAGGGCCGAGGATAGATGGGCCAGTTTGTATGAGTGAGGACTTTTGACATAATCCCGGCCGAGAAGATGACATTCCCTGAAGAGTAGAACATGAAGCGTGAGTACAAATCCATCTATAGCTTCTGTTTATTGTATTGTTTCTTTTGCCTTTTCTTATTGACAACCTTTTTTCTGATGCAGTGGTTTCGTGGGTTCCTGGTGCAATTTCGAACCTTGAAGATTGGTTTCGGAAGCCTTGACCTCTTTGTTCGTTGAGTGCTCATGGCATGATTTGGAAAATGATCGATTGGAGGACAAAAAATCATAGTATGCTTCTTTACTCATGTTTGATGTTCTTCTCTGAAATGTTTCCCTTTGATTTCTAATTGATTTCCTTTCATATAGGTCTCGGGGACAATAATGTCATGAAGGCCCCATATGGGGAAGAGGAGGATAATTCGACGACGTTTAAGGATAGGAAAAGGAAAAGGGTCTCGCTCTCCAATACTTCAAAGCCCAAGAAAGATACCTCCATCCTGCACGCGGATGTAGTTCAACGACTACGAGATAAAGAAGAGGAGAATGAAAATGCTGCCTTAGAGCTGGTGGCTCGAAAGAGGAGCATCGAGATCCCAAAAGTTATTGATCCGGTGATGATCAAAGAGGTTCAGACTTGGACCAAGGAGATCTCGGAAGGTGGCCCGAGCAAAGTCCCCGAGTCATCGGAGGTTGAAGATCTCTCCCACTATGATGGTCAATCGGTGGACGTACCTGAAGGGGCCAGCTCCGAGGTCCTTCCAAATAAAGAGAATGTCCCAAGTGACTCGCTTAGGGCAATAAATGTTGACGATTCCCCCCCCCCCTACATTTTTTGAGGGGCAAATTGAGGAAGCCTAGGCCATGGAGACCCCCGATGCAGGAATGGCCCATGAAGGGGAGGACCTTCTCCATGGTTGTTTCACAGTAGTTGAAGATGCATCCGACCTGGGTAATGAGTCGAGTATCTTCGATGAGTCACATCGACTTCTCAGTCAGGTAGGCCTTAACTACATTTATCAATACTATGTTTGCTTTCGCTTCCTCTTGCCTGATTTCCTTTCTTTCTTCATAGGATTTAGCGCTTCATTGGGAAGTATTTTTCAAAATCTCGAACAGAGTTGAACCGGTGTAAGGACGATCTGAAGAGGCTCACGGAGGAGAGATATGCCCTCAAACTTCTTAGTTGGCAAAAAGAAGAGGAGATCAAGGTCCTCCTAGTTGAATTGGTCACAACGCGTAAAGAGCAAACCGACCTGATTGAGCAGGTAATGAAATTTGTTTTGGAAGTGTGGTGTGTCAGTTCGGAGATAACAAAATACTTCGATCCTGAAGGTCCAGCAAAAGGCCGAGAAGATCGAAAAGCTCTGTGGCGAGGCATATGATAATTTTGATATACTTTATATCTTGTGAGAATTTTGACTTACTTTGTTGCCTTGCAAAAAATTTGTCGAAGTCAGATTAGTATAGTCTTTATAAACAAGTGAGTACTTGCTCGAACTCAAAGTAGAAAAAAACCCTTAGGTTTCAGTTGAGAAAGGGTGGATTCTCTAACTCAACAATATAATGGCTCTTAGGCTCTTGAATTGGGCCTATATGACCTTAAAATAGTGGCTTTTCCCTTTTCGGCTTAAATATTTTATTCATATAAAAATTTATTATACCTTAGCACGAGATAATGTATCCATTAGAATACAGTATTAGCGAAAACCTTTTACTTTGTTATGCCTTAGCATAAGTTTGTTTGATTTGGTACCTCTTAAGATTTTAGAGGGTTGACGTTATCGAAACCCTTTGTAACTTTGCCAAGGGTAGCCTTTTTAAACCGGTTTTATGAAAATATTTGAAGGCATGTTTCATTATGGAATTCGGACGTCTCCGAACCGTGTTAGTTTGGTTATGGCCTTTAACTTGAGATTTGCCATTTGGGCTTGTTTCTCGATTATACTTCGAACTTGATCGAAGCGTCAATCCCCGAGTGGGATGGCCATGGCCTATAATGCCGAGGAATGCCTTTTCAAGGTCTTATGGTCTCGAATTTTAATAATTTGTACATGTTTATTTTTGGACGGCAATCCATGAGTACGGGGTTGATAACTCGAGATTTTGTTATGATCGGCACTTGAGCCAGCTTCCACATTAGTTCATAAGTAAAGTTGAAATTTCACGTAGGCATGGAACAACTAGTAAGGAAAAATACTTATTTCCATAAATCATTCATGTGTATACATTTTTCCATTGGGGCTCGAGTAATCTACAAGGACACGGTTCATTTGACCATTTGGCCCTTTACCAAATTTTACTTATCGAGACTTGTTAATATGGAGTATTTTCCTCGAGAGCATAACATTCGAAAGTGATCACATCCGAGGGTGATGTCCCTAGTATTTGAGGTTGATTGTAAAGATGCCTCAGATACTGTTGAATTGTCCCCAAGTAGCATAAATAATTGTTGTCCCGATAAAAACCTCACCGAAAAAACCCATTTGGGATAAAAATTGATCCAAGGGAAAAAGAGTGCAACGCATGCTTTTAAACCCGAGGTATTTGTATTGAAGAATTTCCTGATGTACTTAATAGAACACCTGCAATAATTTATTACCAAATACAAATGAAAAAAAAGAGTCATACCTTAGAAATAATATCGTTTGAGGAGTGATATGTTCCAATTATTCAGAAATTTTTTGATGTTCTCTGCCAAGTTTGTAAGATCTTTTTTCAATGACACCGAGGACCTGATATGGTACTTCCAATTTGGGTCGAGTTTCCCCTTGATTGGGTATCGAGTGTTGATGGTGACTTTCCTCAAAACTAAGTTTCTAATTCAAAAGTGGTGAAGATTGGCCCTTCTGTTGTAGTATCGTTTGATGTGTTGCTTCTGTGCTGCTGTTCTGATAAGGGCAGCCTCCAATTTTTCATCTAGAAATTCAAGGCTTGTATTCATAGCCTCATTATTTGACTCTTCCGTTGTGTATCGAAACCTGACGTAGGGTTCCTCGACCTCGATCGGGATCAGTGCTTCGGCACCATATACTAAGTAGAATGATGTTGCCCTCGTACTAGATTTTGACGTTGTTCGATATACCCAAAGGACTTCAGGCAAAATTTCTCTCCATTTTCCCTTAGTATCATTCAATCTTTTCTTTAGTAATAAACGGAGTCTTTTCTTGATACTTCGGGCTCATTTGTATTTGGTTGTACCCGGAGTAGACATCGAGAATGATGAGGATCTCATGGCCGGACGTGGCATCGATCATGCGATCAATATTCGGCAAAGGAACAGATTCATTAGGGAATGCTTTGTTTAACTCTTTATAGTCTACGCACATTCTAAGTTTATTTCCTTTCTTGGGGACTAGCACTACGTTTGCTAACATTCGGGATATTTTACTTCCTGGATGGATCCTATTTTGAGAAGTTTTGTTACCTCATCTTTGATGAAGCATGCTTTACCTCGGATTGTGGCCTTCTTTTTTTCTTTACTAGTCTGAACTTTGGGTCCAAGCTCAATCAATGGGTGGTAATTTCCAGTGGGATCCCTGTCATGTCAAGGTGGCACCAAGCAAAACAATCTATATTTTTAATAAGAAATTTAATGAGTTTTTCCCTAAGCTCGAGAGTTAACCTCTACCCAGGTATACTTTTTGATCGGGCAGATGAACGATCGGTATGACTTATTCCAGGTCTTCAACTGTTGACTTCATTGCAAATAATCATCGCGGATTATGAAGGTTCAAGGTATCATAATCATCATCCTCGATAATTTTGTATTGTTACGATCTGGCCGAGGCCGACGACTGTGGTTGCTATTTGACTTCCTACTTTTTCTTTGATTCTGGTCCCTTTGTTGATGTTAGTACTGATATTGGCATTACCTCATCAATTTCAAACATATTTTTGGTTGTTAATTGTTCGTCGTATACTATTTTGATTCCTTTTGATGTTGGGAATTTCAAGACTTGATGAAGCTTTGAACATATTGCCCTCATGTTATGGATCTAAGGTCGTACGAGTAGTGCATTGTACCTCATATTACCTTCGATTACATGGAATTTCATTTCCTGGATAGTTCCGGCCACGTTTACTGGCAAAATGATTTCCCCTTTGGTAATTTCAGTCGCCATGTTGAAGTCGTTGAGTACTCGACTGCAGGCACGAATTGATCCTGGAGGCCTAGTTGCTCTACGACCCAGCTCAAATAATATTTTCCAAGCTACCTGGATTAGCCAACACACGTTTAACTTGAATTTTATTCATAAGGATAGATATTACTAGTGTGTCGTTGTGGTTGTTCGATCCCTTCTACATCCTCACCATTGAAAGATAAGGAATCTTCTAGTAAGTAGTCCTAGGTACGCTTCTCCTTTGAGATTGTAACTTTGGTGCATTTAGATATCGGGCCTTGAGGAATATCGGCCCCACCAACAATCATATGAATCATGTGTTACGATTCCTCCTGTTCGATTTTCTTGTTTGTATCCGTGTCTCTGAAATGATTTTTAGCTCTGTCACTCAAGAACTCTTGAAGATGATCTTCATTGAATAAATGAACTACATCATCCCTCAATTGCTTGTAGTCTTTGGTTTTGTGACCATGGGATCTATGGTATTTGCATATTTGATTAGGGTTCTTTGATATGGGTTGGATTGTAGGGGTTTGGGCCATCCAGTATCTTTGATCTATCCAATGGCTGATATAATACCCTATGCATCGATGCTAAAGTTGTATTCTGATAACCGTGGTGCTTTCTTGGGCTCGACGTGTTTATCAAAGCCACTCTTACTCATGGTCCCTCAAGAATTTTGCCCTCGATCATTCCAAATAGGATCACGTCCTGTTTCACTATTTCTATGATCTCTGTTGTATGGTTGGTACTGGTCTCTGTTTGATCGGAGCCATCTGTCTATGTCTATTTGAATCCTGCCTTTGGATCTATTCAGATAAACAAAATCGGATGGGGCTCCCGACTAATCATCCTCGACTCTGATCTTTGATTGGTATCGGCTATGTACATCAGCCTAGGTCATAGTCAGATATTTAATCAAATTCTGTTTATGTTGTCATGATGTTGTCAAACTTCGCTCGTTAAAACCTTTGGTGAAGGCTTGGACAGCACAATCATCGGTAACCGGGGGCAGGTCCATGCATTCCATCTAGAACTGAGAAACGAATTCCCTTAGCATTTTGTTGTCCTTTTGTCTTACTTTGAAGAGGTATGATTTCCTAGTCGTAGCCTTTATTGCTCCGGCGTGTGCCTTTATGAATGAATCAACAAGCATGGCAAAGGGATAGATGGAAGGCGGCAAATTGTGGTACCATATCATTGCCCCATTTGATAAAGTTTCTCCAATTTTTTTCAATAGAACAAATTCAATTTCATCATCTTCAGTTATTTTCTTTTATTGTGCATGTATAAGAAGTAACATGCTCATTAAGATCAGTGGTGCCATTGTACTTGGGAATTTCTGGTATGCGGAATGGGCTTCAGAGCCGCACTTGGTAGGAAAGTCTTCTCTATGAACTTCTTTGAATCCAAACCCTTTAAAATCGGGGGTGCCCCGGTATTTGATCAACACGTGAGTTGTAAGTTTCTACATTTTTATCGGTAGCCTCAATTTTCTTTTCTCCTGATTCAATATGTTAAGTTAGCGGCTTGGGCATTTTCATGATGGCGGGGTCAATTCCCAATCTGTTATCGTTTTATTTTTCCGGTATAAGCTCGACCCTCAGAATAACTTCCTGTGATGCATCGAGTTCGATTCTGCTTGGTGCTCGATTCTGATTTTGGAATTGCGCTATCACAGTGTTGATACCTAGTTTTTTTCTCGTATATTTTAAAATATGCATACATATTTTCAAAATAGTGCATGTGTATTTACAAACACACAAGTATATTTATAATTTTTTTATAATTTTAAAAGCTTTAAATTAATTTATTTCTGTATTTTTTATTATACAAGTATCCAATAATTAATCCTCATGTCATTTTTATGATGATTTAATTATTTAATTTTATTACTTATGCTTATATAGTACTTAAATATTTTAAATGTATTTTTATAATTACAACTGCATTTTTTAAAGGCTAGAATTACACATTTTGCAATAATAGTCCATATATATGCATAATTATATTAATTATATAGAAAATGACATTTTACATTTTTATAATGTTAAATAATTATTTTTCAACCATTTGAATATATAAGTGGCATTTTATTATTTGTTAATTATTTTTATAAATTATTTTAGTAGTTTAATTGGGTATTTAAAATATATCTCTTTTTTAAATCAATTTTTCGAACATAGTCCACTATCCATTTCCCCAGCCCAATAACCTAACCCAATTACCCTTTCCCAATTGGCTACCCGACCTGTAACCCTTTTAATCGTGACCATTGATTTTTTAGATAAACGGTCCATATCTCTTCCCCTTATTTTAATTACACTCAAACCCCTAATTCATTCGCCCAAACCTGCCTCCTCTGTATTCTCTCATCTCCTCTCCTCGCCTCTACAAACCCTAGCATCGTAATCCCATTTTCTCCTTCGATTCGAACTCATAAAACGATTTCCTCACCTTATTGGTCGGCTTCTATTACTGATTAACTGATTATGGTATTACATAATCACTTGCCTAACATGGAAATTGGATCCCTCTTGCTTTGAACTAGATCTAGTTCGAACCTTCATTTCTTTCCATCTATGTTCATTCTTCGTCTTTTTGTTGTGCGAATCTCTGATATTCTTTGATTATGTGTTTACCCTTAAAATTAGGGTTCAAATCTTTTAAGACCTGTTTAATTTTTGTTCTTATTTTTATTAAAATCTTAATGGATATCTATTTTCTTTGTGATTTTTTTGTTAAAAGTTTTGTCTAATCTATTTTTCCTAAAAACTAGGGCTCAGATCTTTAAGGTCGGTTTTAGTTCCATTTATGGATGAATATCTTCTTTTACGATCTGTATATCCATCTATGTGCATGTTATTGTGATTCTACTCGCCCAGAATTAAGGTCCAGATCTTTTCAGATATGTTAGGGTTCCTTAATTCTGAGTATTTTCTCTTTAATATTTTCGTGTATCTATGTTATTCGTGTAGTTGTTTTTGACTAATTTATTTACCTTAAAACTAGGGTTTTAAATCTTTCTAGATCCATTTTGATTTTCAATTTCTTAATTACGTTTCTTTAATATTGTCGTTTATGTGTCTCTATACATTTTATTACAACTCTTGATATTTTTGCTTCCTACTTGCCCTAAATTTGGGGTTTTGATTCTTCAAATCAAACCAAGTCTATTCGATTCTAGTTTTCCTTTTGAATTCTCTTGTCAACATTCTATACCTTATTTTACTGCTGATTTTTGGTTTACTGAAAATTAAGGTTAAATTTTTACTAATTTTCCGATGATTTTTCCTTCCTCGTATGTGACTAATATGTTCCTTATTTACCATAAGACTGCTTGTAAATTGATATTTTTCATATTTCTATTACTCTCTTGATTACATGTTGTTATGCCCTGTTAATTTACTGAACCTTGCATTATTTATTCTGTGATTAATTTCTTTCCTTATTCATATATGTTTGATTACTTCCCTGATTCGTTCACTTAACTGAACACTGTTTAAACCTTTCTCCCCACTCCCCTTAGGATAACTCGACAACTCTCGAACTCTTTTTATTCTCACTGCTAAAACTTAAGCTCTCTCTCTTGCTCCTATTCTGATTCCTGCACTAAGTGGCTATTGTTTGGCTGGCTGAAAGCCAAGGCCAAATTATTATGGAACTTAACTATTAATGCATCTTTACTTTCTTTCTTCTCAACTGGCATGCCCTAACCTTTGTAATTTCCTTCTCTTCGCTTTGTTTGATTAACCTGTTTTAATTCCTAGCATGATTCATTCCTCAATCTGGTAATTTGATAATACCGTGAACTTAAGACTAAGGCATTTAGAATAACAGGAATCTTCTCATAAGTTAGTTTAAAGGTTTGATTTGTTTGTCAGCTTTATACCTGTTCTGAACTATGAGCATGTAATCGAGTATGTTTGTGCTTAATTCATATGTCATGTCTGTTCAGTTCAAATACTTCTGCCTAATTGCTTCTATGACTAGTCCATGACTATTTCAAATACTAGCATAAGCACTTATCTTACTTCACCATGTTTGAAGTCTATGTTGAACCTGAACCTTGTTTATTTCTTGGAGCAGTTCTACCTGCAACTCTGCATTTTGAACATTCTCTCTTCTGAAAATTGAACTATTTCAAATCTTCTCCCCCTTAACCTTTATGCACTGGTTTTCAAACTTCCACTCTTAGTCACTTAGGTTCTCACCACCCCGAGTATGAGCACTGCCTACAGTCCTTAAGACTCCTTTGAACTCTGACACATTGGGGTGGGTTTTCCAATCTTTTATGAACTATGTGCTGAATGTGTGGTCCTAGTGTGAGTATTGTCGGGGGTCCTTCAGGCTCTTTGGGAACTTTGAGACACTGGAAGCCTAGTTTAATGTGATATGAATGGATCACTGCTATGCTTCAGAGCTATTGTGCTTGAAGGCCTGGTTTCCAGGTTTAGAATGGGCCAATGAAGACTCCCTATAGTGTAATTATTACTATAATGTAATTAATTTATTTTGGGCTATAATATTTTCTGTAATAACAGATTCGGGGTAAATTAGTAAAAGTTGGGGGTATATTCTTATATCTTCCATTGAAATTGGGTAAAAATCCTACCTATAGAACTTAACAAGTTTGATGATTCAAATGCGTGCTTTTGTTGCTTATGTGTAAAGGTAAATATGAGCCTATACTTGCGCTTTATTTGAATGTCCTATTTACTTTTTGTGTGTTGCCTAGATTTCACATTTTTAAGAAATATAGATTGGTCTAGAACCATCTCAAATAGAGATCATAATACCTCCAGGACCATAAGTAAGGGACGGGTAGTACACACATAGGGAACGGTTAGAATCAATGAGTATGCTTAAGTAACAACTTGAAGATAGTAATTGGGTAGTGAAGGAGATGATAGCCTATGCGCTAATGCTATGAGTAAAATCCCGACTTGAGAGAGTTGCAAAGCATTGCATGGAATGAACCTATATGCTAAAAACTTAGGACCACCCTATATTCCTATTTGAAATAAACCAAAAATTCTATTTATTCAAATTGTCTTCCTACCCCGTTCAGACTAATTCGCTTAATTTAAGTTCGGCCGGGACCAACCGTTCTGGACCTAGGGGGTACATAACACGTTCCTCTCAAAGTAATGTTGATCCCTTAGCCGGTCTTTGGTGATGTAAATTGGTTATATGAGTTATTTCTTCTAGGTTCCCTAACGCACATTAATCTGTTAGGTGGCGACTGTTCCAATTCCAATTCCCTACCCTCACGAAAGGAGTTGTCCCAGAAATATCGAAACCCGATTTCGTTAGGAAAAAAGGGGCGCGACACACAGCTTGCTGAGTCTGTAATATTTCAAATATCATTAGATGGCTAGTCCCGCTTTCTTCACCACTTTATGTGTTCTGATCGGTTGCTCGAGCGTCTCTACGGATGCTATTTTCAGGGTTGGCGCCTAAATTTCCATGAATCGCAACACGAGAATTGACATCACGTGGATTTATGGCATGTGGTCCATCAAGATTGATTGGAGGTACTCTATTTTTTGGGGGAGGCTATGTGCTCGTTCTTGCCATGAAGACCAAGGCCGGTATCTGTGTGAGTGGGATCTACTTGAGAGTTTGACATGTTGATTCCTGAAATTAAAGACAATTACGAGAACAAGTGTAAAAGCAATGTGTGTTATGAGAATTAATACTAGGCAATCACTATTATCCTTAGTCTCACAGTGGGCGCCAAACTATTTACCCTAAAAATTGGATAATAATTACACTTATAATGTGGTTTTAAGAATATGTGATTTCACATAATACCAATTGATAAACGTAAAGATAAGTGATACAAATTGACAATAATATAAAGAAAATCAGTGTTTGGATAGAGCTCTGGAGCTTGAACACCTTCGAGCTAGTTATGAAAGAACGGTTAAAATGCAACGAGCTGATAAATAAGAGAATGCAAATTAAAGAGAGAATATTATATTGCTTTGATCTATGTTAATAAGGTGATTACAAAGTGATTAGAATCCTCTTTATATAGTAGAGGAATCCTATCTATGGCATAATTCTAATTACGGAAGTAAATCCCATGATTGGCATAAATAACCGCCCTTGATTTGTTCTGTTTCGAGATTTTTGCTGTAATCTTTGACCGATTACGGATATCTCGTCTTTCCGTTATTGTGCTTCGTTCGAAGTCATATTTGGTCTCAACCTCGGCGAGCACCTTGATTCTCGAGCCCGATACTTTATCTTCGTGTTCTGGCCTAATCCATCACGAGGTGGATCCTCGGCGTGATTCCCTGGTCTCAATTAAATGGCAAGATCGGGCAAGCCTTATTTTAATTGTACGCAAAGTAACGAGTTGTTTTCTTCACTACATAGATCAAATGTTTAACTCTTTTCTTCTTTACATATTGCTTGATATCCCCCTTCAATTCCACATCACGAGAATATGCTCATAAGCATTGCCGTAGCCGGGAATTTCATTAAAGGTGTTCAAATTTTAAATAAATCAAAAAACAATTGTCGATGAATGTGTAAACAATATTTTGGATCAAATTGCGCATCATTTAGCTAAACAATAAAAAACTTAATAGAACTATTATTTTATAAATTAAAATTTTAATGACAAAAAGACACATTAAAAATTTTATTAATAAAAGTAAGTGTAAGACCAAAGGAAAGAGAGAGTCTATAGGATTTGTTGTTTGTGGACAGCTTTTGTGGAAGAAATTTTTATAGCACTTGACTTTTAAATTATAAAATTTATTTAAGAATTAACTTTTAGTTGAAAATACTTTTAAGATTATTTATTTATCTCTACACAAATTTTAAGTTTTAAGAGTTACTTTATTAGAAAATTTTTGGATTGAAAAAGAATTAAATAGACCATAAATGGTAGTCTCCACTTAACAACAACAACAACAACAACAACAACCCAGTATAATTCCACTTAGTGGGGTCTGGGGAGGGTAGTGTGTACGCAGACCTTACCCCTACCCTGAGGTAGAGAGGCTGTTTCCAAATAGACCCCCGGCATCCTTCCCTCCAAGAACTACCCACCTTGCTCTTGGGGAGACTCGAACTCACAACCTCTCGGTTGGAAGTGGGGGTTGCTTACCATCACAGCAACCCCGGTAGTCTCCACTTAGTTTTAACAAATAAAATGGGCAGAACTTTGAGCCCGTGAATAACACATCACTTTGAACAACATGAACCGTTGGATTGCCTCACTCAACAGTTGAGTGAGGCAATCCAACGGTTCATGTATTACGGGTATTCAAAATATAATATATAGTCATATAAAGTAATATTTAACTTATATACGCAGTATATGCCTAACGTGGCTAAGCCACTGCTTATAAGTCAGATAACAGTAAATGTTCTTTGATATATTTTTCTTAAATCAAATATTGAATATCATATACTACTTGTTAAGTTGTTACTATCATAATCAATTTGTGAAACATCTGAGTAATCTAATTTTATAATTACTATTACCCCATATCGTTGAAATATCCCAGCACGTGATTGAATTATTAACATGACGATTATCAAGTCAATGAAATTTCCACATGTTTGGAAGTGCACTTTTGTGTCAATTTCGAGAAAATGATTAAAATGGTCTTTAGTGTGTGAGGGTTGGACTATCTTGGTCCTTAATGTATGCCCCTTAATAGAAATAGTCCTTCATGTATACAAAAAGTAGACATATTTAGTCAACAGCCCTAAACCTAACGATATACTTCAAAACTCAAGTTAAACTTAACCATATTTCCCACTACACTTCACACATCAGCTTGATGGCCCGATCACATAAATATTGCTTAATAATTTTCTGCAAATGTATCCAAGAGAGGAGAGAAGAAGAGAAGAGCCATGATGGTCCTAGCGGCTGAGCAACGCCACCATCCACCAGTAAACGTAGAGTCAGCTAATTCTTTATATACAAGCACGCACAAAAAGTTGTACATATTCTTCTCTAATTAATAGGTTTACTGGTGAGACAAATTTACAACAAAAGTTTGATATCCTAGATAGCTAAAAGGAAATATATCCATATACGTCTTCTTCCTCCTATAGCTTGATGTCGTGCAGCATATACATGAGAGAAACAAACTGGTCATTAACCTCATATAATTTCTTCCTTCATGGAGTTTGGAGGCTTCCAGCAATATCAATTATCAAGAAACCTAGAGCCACAAAACCACCAAAGCTGCCGAGAATTTGATTTCTTTGTCTATTTGAAAAGTTTCAGAGTTATTTTTGCATAAACTAATCTTTGTAAATTTCCAAAAACGAGTTCAAAGACACATGAATTGGTGTTAAGTTTGATCATTATTTCAGTTCACATATTAGCTGAGTAAAAAAAATTGTTCAATAGCTCAGTTCTTTTTGACAAGTTAATTTCTTAGAAACAAGAAATGGGGCGATCCTGCTTCCCGAACAGTTTTGATGAACACAAAAAAATAAGAAGCGCGTGAGATTTGGCCAATGAATTATCAATGTGATCTAGCAGGAAGGTTTGTTTTCTCTCTTTTGTGTTTATGGCATCTCAAGTGAGATGCGCGTGACAGGTTCTATCAAATTTAACTGGAGTCTTGGGGGCTACTGTCAGTTTTAGGGCTATAGACTAAAAATGTCCACCTTTTCTATATATGAAGGACTATTTCAATCAAGGGGTATTGATGGTCTAACCCCAATACGTTAAGGACCATTTTGATAATTTCCTCTAACGGTTGGTAATTTCCAATTGACTTAAACATATATACAGGATGGTTGTGTTATTGTGTACCACGAATATACTTGTAGTATTAGCATAGATACTTCAACCAACCTCATTTAAGGTAGAAAATTGTGTCCACTATTTAACGATGAGCATCATTATCATTACAAATCATCGAGGCCTATTTTCAGTAAGATTTTTCTCCATGCTTACTGTAATCTTGCTCTGTTGATGATTTACATTATTTATCTTTCTGCATGAATGTTGGGTTAAACTGATTGCTAGAGGCCTTAAAGAAATAAATTTAATTGTTCTGTTTTGGGTTTAGCTGCTAGTACAATAAGATTTATTACGTTTGGCTCAACTTCAGCACTAGAACCGTTTAAGAAAAACATGGACCTAAATTTCTTTGGATTTTCCAATCAATACAGTTTTTCAATGTCCCTCAAGAAGTTCAATTTTTAGTACTGTTAATACTTCAAATTGTAAAAGTAGAAACCTGAATTGTCATTTACAGGTTTTTTGGCTTTGCAGCGTGAAACTGGAATTCCTAGAGCACATAAGAGAATAAGAGACGTGATACTTTACTTTAAACCATGCATATTCTATAAAAATTTGAATACATACAGAAGTCGGTCAAAAGCACAAGAAAACAATAAATGACCAAGTATACCATAGAATACAGATTGGCAATTATTCTGATGATTCTGAATCACATGGAAGAACACGTCTGAAAGAAAACAATGTGGTCAACATAACATCAGTTTAAGTATTCATAAAAGTTACAAACATTGACAAGTAGTCTGGCATGCTAGCCTCAAAATAAATCGATAAACACATACAACTATCAAAAGGAGAAAGAAAATGAGTTGACAAACCAAAGACCTTGACTCTGTGAACTATGTTCATCTAATCAAATGTGAGAACAGTAGCTTTCAAACTTTTAGTTAAAATTTGTTGCAGCTGCAGCAACTAGATTAAAGACAACGCAATTCTCTCATATTCACATACATTTGACAGTTCACGAGCATAAAGATACAGCCCCAGTTACTGCCATTATAACCCTTGTGAGCTAAGAAAGGATGGGAGTAGGGGAACGAGGAGATAATGCACTTGACAGATAGTGTTGAGAATGGGAGGATTGCAATTTGCACAAACTGCACTTACCATGCAAAAGTGAGTACTGAACAATTTTTCCGTAATTCCACAAACCTGAATATCACAGCATCAACTTTCCCAAAGCTATTACTTGGTCAAACCACCGACTACTGAAAATGGAAGATCACGATGATAGATGGCAAGCAAGCAAACCTAACAAGATTCTGATTTTCTCTTTGTTGTCCTTTCTATTGGTCCCTGGCGTGAGATAGCTTCTATAATAAGGTAATAGATGCCATGATCATCGATAAAATGGTCCATGGATAAAAGACTTAACAATATCCCACGTTACTGATGACAAAATTTCAGAGGAAAAATATTATACATGTAACAAGCAATATCCTTTTCATAAAAGAAAAATAAAGGCTTGACATTTTATACATTTGACCTCATATCATAAAAACTTCAACTATTACATTCTGGAAGCTACATGTGGAACATAAACGGTAATGGGATTCTGGGAATTCATAGTATCAATTACATCACAAGCCAAAATTATTTTACATTGAGAAGGAACAAATAAGAAAGAATCAGGTCACTAGGAAAAATCTCTATTACTTCAGGTGAAAATGGAGCTTTGACTTGTTAGTTGAGTTTGCGGTTAGAACACCTCTGTACCCAGGTCTCTCCCATTTTTTGAGGCATGTCTTTGCCTTTCTCTAACTCAAGATATATAACAAGAATAACATATCAAATCCCTCGCATTAGGAAGAGGCAGGAAAAAGCCGGGTCCACAACCTCTGCAGCACCATTCAGGCTGTGAACTAGGAACACTTTTCCAAATAAAATAGCTCATCTAGACCTTCCTCACAAATTTAACCTTCATGAATCAGATCCTTGGATATCAGTGCAATTCTTTGCTTAGCACTATCAGAGCGGAAGTTGTCACTTTTGAATACCAACTGAAAATGAGCAAGCCCAAGGGAACATTTAGTAAAAAGGAGATAATCAAGCAGCCTAAAATTGTGCTGATGGTGAATCTTCGTCCTGGTGTGTATGAGCATCAAGGGAGTAATTACCTCGCTTGGACTATCAGGTGGGAACCACCTAAGCAGCACACCAAGGTGAACTACAGCAGGTATAAGCTTGAAAAGCAATGGAGTAGTCACCTGCCAAAAGCTTTGTCATAACTCAGCTAGAAAAACAGAACTAAAGAAAGACAACAAATAGAAAAACAGAACTAAAGAAAGACAGCAAATAGAAAACAATTTATTCTTCATATGCCTTTGGACTTCTTATGCGGGGACATGGATCAAATAATAAAAATTCCTTTTTGGATGGTGTAAGGACAGCTGCTCAAGCAAATCTTAACGAAATGACAGATGAGTTGTAGATGAGTTGGTTCTATCACCCCACCCATTCTGCCCCGAAGAGTAACTAGGACCAATCTAGTTTCTTGCTAGGTCACGCTCATGGAAATGCAATTGCCCGCAGCGGTGGATTTGGACTCAGAAGTCGATCAAATCGAGAAACAGCAGCTTGCCAAACAAAGGCTAAGAGACAAAAGAACAAAGGTATGACTGGCATAATTTCTACGATGGATTCCGAAAAGCATAGGCCTCGGGCAATTTGCACAAGGTATTCTACCCAATAAGGCCTACATCATGTATGTTTGTGTGTGTATATATATATATATATATATATATATATATATATATATGTGGTTTCATTTGGTTCTTTGTGTTCTAGCTCGAGCTGGATGATTAAATATTATCCTGTCCAGTTCCCATCATTTAAAATAATAATTCTACTTTTCTCTCTTTCTCTTTCTCTTTCTCTTTCTCTTTCTCTCTCTCCCTCTATTGCCCATGCATGCTTCAACTCACGACAACGATTATGGGAAAACACTAAGAAGGCATTTGTGCAAATTTCCAGCAAAAAGTGAAGTTACTTTTTGAAAAATAGTGCTTCTAAAATATTTTGGATTTGTTTTTCTTTTTTGCAAAAAGTTGAAAAAACTTTTTGAAGTGTTAGGAGCTGTTTTTCACCCCAAAAGTTCTTCCACTTACAAATTTAAAAAGTAAAAGAATTAAACTATTCAACACATTTTCGACTTCCAAAAACTCTTTTTGTTTTTCAAAAGTTGTTCAAACAGCTCCTAAGTGATGTAAAATGTTAGAGAAGGCGCAGCATCCTCGAGTTCAGAGGCATTCTCTCTGTAACTGGTAACTGATCGACTGAGAATAAGCCTTTATCCAATAACAAGTAACTCAAACTCCAAAAAATAGACACAAATAGGAGGGAGAAAAAGAAGAGATCACATGTGTTCCAGGTCCAAATAGCCAAAAATGATGACATAAATGGCTAAATCTGCAGCATCTATCGGTACAGAGACAATAGGAGACATTAAAAAAGCCAAGAGCTCATACCAGACTGAGAGCTGTAGTCCCTAGAAGCAGCAGGTACAATTTTCCCTGAAAGTTGCAAGTATACATACATCCATAAAACAAAATGACTCCTTTCAGATAGAAGTGCTGGGAAGCAAACTGGGTAACCAGTGGTAGGCAGTAAATGTGATGCAGTGCGAGTTCTCATTTTATCCCATTTTTATAGTTGGATAGCAATCAGAAAATCTTATCATATAGAGAACAATAGTATCAATTACCTCAACAAGATGGAGATTAGAAGCACGACTGAGCAGCACAAAAGCGAATTCTCCTATTTGTGCTAGAGACATACCAACCTACAAAATGTCAGTCTCCTTAGTTAACAAGAGTTAGTTATCCAGCAAAAAGGTAAACTCGATACAGCAGCGGAGTCATACTAGCAGTGAAGTTTTGTTGTTGTAGCCAAAGGCCTTAACAACTGCAGAAGTCACAGCAGTTTTCACAATGACCACTAGTATCACTGATGCCAGTAGGATATCTACATGGTTCCAGAGGAAATGGACATGGATGAGCATCCCAATACTGGCGAGAAAAAGAGCTGCAAAGAAATTGCGTATAGGTTCAACCTGCACCAAAATAAACTGTAACCAAATGTATCCAGCAGAGAATGGCAGAAACGTTACAAGTCTTGTCTCTGCACTAGAATGAACAACAAGAGAATGAGTCATTTTCTTGTTTAAGTGGACCAATTACGTCCATACATACCAGACCTTTCACTTCTATTTGATGAACACACACCAACCTTTTACAAATTGACAAGCTCAATCTTTAGCAATTTAATTTCATTAACAGGATTAAGGGAGTAGAAATTCCCGTTTGGGGTCACTCTCCCACCAAACACATTAAAATAATTTAGAAAAAGGCAGGCCATAAACAGGAAGCTATTTTGGACCCAGAAATAAAAATACATTGCAGTGTTGATGATGATAGCCGTGACTGTAATGTCTCCTTACTTATCAGAAGAAAAGTGAACTGTATTCTAACTAAATACTCTGATTACTTTCTCAATGTTTTCTCATAAGGAGGCACATAAGAATCATTCTTAATCCCATTAATGGTCCAGACCTTGAATGGATGGTATTATAACTTGGTGAACTTAATTAAATCAGTCCTATTTTACCTCCAAAATATAACTATAATTGATTACAAGTTACACATTTGGATGCAGTCCTTATATTGTTTTATTTGTAAGCTAACTGAATCAAATTTTTACTCCACAAAAGTAAAATATTCACGACCTTGAATTTTACCATCTTCAAACAAATAAAAGGTCTATCACATCAATTGGTGACAAATAGAACAAACTGCAGGTAGCTTACCATTGCAACTGATCTTCAAAACCTAAATGTTTCCACCATACCATCCCATCCCATCTCAACTAAATCAATATAGACTATGCTGGGGAACTATTTAGCACGCAGAGCGAATGAAGTTTTGGTCAAAAAAGAGAATTTACAGAAAAAATTGCTTTTGATTAACCTGAAACTAAACAAGAAAAATCAGTTCTCAGAATGTCAGAATAATTATCAAATCTTAACCAATAACTGTCCCTAAATAACACAACATTGTTTCAGAAAGGTTAAATATATGAATTAGCTAAAGTAAAAACGCACAAAAACCAATATAGCCCTATTAACTACTTTATTCTTTCAGGTGTACCAATAAAAGAGCAGCTAAAGTTTATCCTTGCATTAGTAATTCGATACCAGGCAATACATGTCTTCATCAGCAATATCAAACATGTATAAGTTTCTATTCAAATATCAGATAGGCCTAATGATTTTATTTACTAATGCCCGTTGACACCAAGATGCTTCTTGTCCCTATGTTTATAATGACTAAACAAATATCATAATGAAGTCTTTTTTTATGAGAAATACCAAAATGAAGTCTTACTTGTTCAAGAGTATGTTGGGCAAGATCAGTTGTTGAAATCATCACTCCAGCAGCAAATGAACCCAACTCTAAGCTTAGACCTAGCTTGTCACTGCACTGAAATTGTACAAACAATAGAAAAAACAGTTATCGAAAGATCAACAACAAAAGAATTGGTTCTCAGCATGCACCAACAAAAAGAAACAAATTCAACATGCACCTCTCAGAATAAAAATGCAAGAATTCAATTAATATGCACTATAAAGGAAATTCTCTGAAGAAATTGGAACAAAATAGCAAATGGAATTAGGAAAATTTGTAGGCCAAGCATGACCAAGCTGTTCTGAGCTCTTCTTGACTGCAGCACAGTTCAGGTGCTGTTTGTGAAGAACTCAAGAGTTCAGCACTAGGATACTATTGGCAATATGAACATATAGATGTGAAGAGCTTTCAAAAAGTGTTTCTATTCAAAAATGATAACAAAAAAAGAATGTATCTAGCATTATAGACGAGTTGAGGACATAATTAATTTTAAACTCCAATTCCAAAAGTCCAAGTCATGAATCTTTCTACCAGGGGATATAGAGAGAGGTCTGGTCAACGGGGAAGTAATGCATAACCAGAAAGCATAAAGAAAAGACAATCCAAATGTATATTCTCTTATAGAAGTTCAAAAGAGCTTAGTGACAAGAACAATAACCAACCCAAGCTACAAGGAGGCAAAATGCCACTGAAGCCAATTGATACAGTTCATTGGTCTGCAAAAAAAGGACATAATTAAAATTTCCAGATAAATCATGAGTATCTGTGATAAATGCCCACAAATCGTCAAGAAAACTAAAAAAGTCAATATCAATGGTGCAGTTGAAAAGCTTTCAGCACCAACATAATAATGGATAGAGCATATGATAAGTGCTCTCGGCGCCAACTTAATAATAATGAGTAAACTAAGTGCACCTCGTATATTGTGGAGTATATTAACACTTAATATTTAGAATTGAGACTTAGTAGAATGATCATTGATTCTCAATACTTAATTACGTACGTACTACAGTATTGTAACGGACAAAGTATTGGAGAATAACTTCCATATTATTGCAAGAAGCAACAGGTATAAATACATGTATATAGCGTTCCAAATATGGAGAGAATCAAAAAAAGGAAAACCTTCAAATCTTCCCTATAAATATGCTTCTATAACACTCCTCCTCAAGATGGCGCGTAGATATTGATCATGCTCAGCTTATTATAAAGGTAGTCAGCTCGATTTCCATTCAATGCCTTTTGTGAACAAATCGGTTTATAAATGTCTTGTCTTCATGCAGCTAGTGGAAATCTAAGTTTTCCTGAATCTTTTTACGAATAAAATGACAGTCAGCCTCAATATGTTTAATTCTTTTACAATACACCAGATTTGAGGCAATATGTATAGCAGATTAGCAGCTTGATTATCACAGCGGAGCTTTTAATCAGCGAAGCTTTACTTAAAAGATGATTTATCAACATAATCTCACACGTAGACTGTGCCATAGCTCTACACTCGGATTCTGCACTAGACCATAATATAACATTTCTTTTCTTATTTCTCCATGAAGCCAAGTTTCCACCAACAAAGACACAATAGTCGGTAGTAGACCTTCTATCAATCTTAGAACCAGCCCATCCACATCTGCAAAACACTCAATGTGAGAACTAGGCCACACTTTCTGGCTCGCTTGACTCATCTCGGTTTTGTAAATTAGCTTCAGACTCGTGTAAGTTTCCCACCTTGAATTCGAGACGAGGAGGAGGAGGGAGGCGCGCTGTTGAAGTCAAGGTTGACACCCCACCATATAAATGGGTCAAGCCGCTCTATTTTCTAGAGTATGTTCGTAATTCTTTATGTTATACAGAATAACCAGACTTATAAATAGGTAGTAGGTATATTTTGTAAGAATTACATTAAGATCAGTCAACTAGTTCTCTCTAATTCTTGCTTTGATCTACTGGTAAAAGTGCAGTGTGTGACCTGTGAGTTAGGCGCATGTTACAGTTTCGACCCCAATCACCGACAAATGCCTGGTATTTAAGTGAAGAAGGGTAGACATGTAGGTCTATTATCCATCGACTTTCGAACTGTATGCCACCGACCCTCAGGGCTTCTTGTTTATAACAACTACTACTACTACTGCACCTCAATGTCAAAAAAGTTGGGTCGGCTATATGAATCCTCACCGGTATATTATCCATTTAAGTCTCGCCTAAGGCCAACATAATACAAAATAAAAATAAAAGTATTAGAAGTTCTTAATATTTTTTACTGATGTATAAATCTCTGAAAAGTAAAACAACTCCTAGAAAAGCATCAAAAAGTTCTCTTTAATTTTTCCTCTCCTCCACAAATCTCAGAAAGTGCTATTGGTTAACAAATGAAATTTTTTTAGTTAGGAAGTCCATACCTGTGATGATAAGCTTATCATCAGCTTCAGGAACCATGGCACACATGTCCGTGATAACATTGACAAAATAGCCAAAAATGAGAGCAACACGACCAACCTGGCTGACAGATGAATCAGTATAATGCAACAAATAAGTAGGATTGGTGCAAAAATAACGTCAAGCAAGAGTCTCAAACAATTTAAAGCACCAGAATTCCAGCAGTACTCCCTTAGCATCTACTTCCAGACCTTCCACATTTCCCACAATTCACATTATGGACGACAAACAACACGGTGCTACGCCGCTATAGGTAGTAAGTACAGTATATGCCAACTATGTAATATATTAGGCCCACCATAATACAATATCATCTGAGTTACTTTGGTGTCTATTACAATACCATAAAGAACTGAGGTGCATGGAAACTGACATTTCTGCTGCAGCACAATCATTCCAACAAGAAATGTAGTTACAGAAAGTAATTTTTGGAAGATCATCCCAATTATAAGTAAATTTCTCCTTAACAAAAGTGTCAAAATCAGTCCATAAAGAATATCATCTGAGTTACTTTGGTGTCTATTACAATACCATAAAGAACTGAGGTGCATGGAAACTGACATTTCTGCTGCAGCGCAATCATTCCAACAAGAAATGTAGTTACAGAAAGTAATTTTTGGAAGATCATCCCAATTATAAGTAAATTTATCCTTAACAAAAGTGTCAAAATCAGTCCTCTTTACAAAAGAACAATCAATAAGTATGTCATCTTACAGACTCGCCATGCCGAATATTTAGAGATCGCCATCATTTAAGCAGCTAGCGACAGTCTAAAAGTATTGCTACTTAGGATAAGAGTATGAAAAAGTAAAGGGTACTGAAGTTACAGATTTTAGAGCTATATACACAGAAATAGAAAAGTCTTGTTCTCATCAGGGCAACTTTTAATTGCTCTGCACCATATTTGAATTATATCAGCTGTCTCACAAGACAGGATTATATGCAAGAATCATTACGAAGGTTAAGTATTACTACATAGCTCATAAGAATCAATGCTACACCCCTTGATTAAAAAAAAAGAATCAGCGCTACACACCCCCCTCCCCCCAAGGAATTTAGGTGAAATTTTTCAATAAGCATGTAGGATCATATTTATGATATACCTTCCTACAGGTGTTCCGTTGATGATTCACTATTTCTGCTCCATCATAACATATATATGTCTTTCACATTTGACCATTTAAAGATCTTCTTGCATAACCTATGGTAGGGATATGACAATCAACCCTCCACCCATCAATTTTTAACTTCCATTAATCTTTATTGAGAAGACTCTCGTGAAAACTGATCTTCTTTAGTAAGTTCATCTGCTGAAAAGAGAATTCTCACTTAAATTAAATTACGAGGCTGCTAAACTCTGATAGGCGCCCCTGCGACATCCCGGTTGGGAAAGCTCATTGCTAAATCTACAAAACTGAACAGATGCCTCTAGTCAAGATCTGGTAATAAAATGCATGCCTAAACATATATGACACCATAGCATAGAATGGACATTTCATGCAGCAAATGAGCTCTGAAAAGAGGTCAGTTGCAAGACTGATCAGCTTCTAACACAATAAAAGCCTATCTTCAGTTCTCAAGAGACAGAGCCTAAAATATGTTCGAGAACACTCTTTTTCTTCCATGAAGAAGATTCCAAACCGAGGGAAAGCAAACAGAACTCAACTAGTTCTTACAAAGAAAGCTGACCTGCACCAAAGCATGTACAGAGAGGAAATAAGAAGTGGTTCAAGAAGTCAGGTATGAAAACTTACGACTTCGTCATCGATATTAACCCTTGCAGAAAATTGGAAGTGCCTCCCAAGATTGGAAGCAAAGCAAACAGCAGGCCTACAGCACAATCCTGAAAGAATGAGAAAGCACCTGGAATTTAGACATGACATTACTGTTCATTCAAGGGAAGGAAGAGTATGAAATTAACTATGATCTATTCTTATGTGGTAATATCTTATGGGTGAGATAAATAATAGCTACACCAGACTCCACAGATCAGATGTTTAGCGAGTATTAACTAGTGGTGAGACAAAAATATTTTCTTTTTGTGACCTTTGAATTGGCCACGCGCCATTTAGACTTCTATTCAACAATCAACTAGTTACTCTTGCATACGGTAAAGAAAGAAGGCCGTGCAGAAGATAAATCGGAGGACGAAGCACCTGCAAAATAAGTGTGCCAATTGTAACCTGGCCATGAAGGGCATTTGTACTGTTCTTTTCCATCAAAAACTTCAACACCTATGGCAAAGAAAAAAGTCAGTTACCGTCAGAGCCTTCAGAGTCCACAATACCCCAAAGAAAATGCAAACTGGATATCAACAAGCTTACCACTGCTGTAGAAGACATTGAGAGAAATGCTCCAACAAATACACCCTCTGAAGATTTACCGCCACACAACTACAAAATCATCAAGTTGCATCAGTTTATATTTCTATGAATGAGGAAAAACTTTTGGCATGCACTAAAGGATGAGAGATAGTACTAGTTTGGAGCAACTTTCTCCAACTATACAATATGTATATGTATAGGGGTACGTAGACCTTACACCTACCTTATCTATTGGAAACAACCTCCCTATCCTCACAAGGTAGGGGTAAAGTCTACGTACACACCACACTCCCACAAGTGTGGGATAATACTGGGTATGTTGTTGTTGTTGACTCAATCACATGAGCATATACATCTTTCTTATGCTCAATAATTTAATTCAGCTGAGCCATTAAGCATAAAATGAGGTAAAGTGGAAAAATTCTATGGTCTTTTTTTTGCAAGTGGAGAACTTCTACGTTTTAGTTGACTATACGCATAAAACGAGATAAAGTGAAAAACTTCTACGTTTAAATTGACTATATTGAATATATTTTCTGTTACTAAAATATAGAATGCTAATTATATTTCGCTAATTATCTAACTGAACAGAATCAAACTTTTCCCCATCAAAAGTTTACAAAGAGCTTTCACCTTTATAAGATAACTACAGCATTTGATGTTTTTAGTATGTATTTATACCATTTCATCGGAGTTTTTTTAACATCGCACTCATTCAGAGGCCACCAGCATAAGACTAATTAATCTTCTGCTAGCTCTGCAATTCAGTGTAGCAGTGTAGCAGTGTAGCCAACAAGTCAAATTTGAACGGAAGAACAATCCATTCCCATTGAGCAGGAAAGTTTCATCAATTGACTCTTGAGCTAAGTCACTAGCTATTGTTACTATAGGAAGCTATTGCACCAGACACCATCCTCACTTCTCCTCGGGCACCAAATCTTTTTAAGACTCTCAGATACAACACATATTAAAACTACTTTTTTCTAATTAAAATAGCTGGTAACTGTCAATGCATAGCAACTGTGAGAAGGCACGGGAGAAAATATGATATATTATTGTGTGTTCAATACAATACAAGAGGTCCTTATTTATAGCTATACTACACAAGGACATTCTACTCCTATTCCAATGTGGGACAAGACTACATATCTAACACTCCCCCTCAAGCCGGTGCATACGCATCATATGTACCGAGCTTGTTACACATGTAACTAATACGAGAACCAGTAAGAGACTTAGTGAAAATATCTGCTAGTTGATCATTCGACTTTACAAACTTTGTAACAATATCTCCTGAAAGTATCTTTTCTCTGACAAAGTGACAGTCGATCTCAATGTGTTTAGTCATCTCATGGAACACCGGATTTGACGCAATATGAAGAGCAGCTTGGTTATCAAACACTAGTTCCATCCTGCTGCTGATTTCTTCGAACTTTAACTCCTTGAGCAACTGCTTGACCCAAACTAACTCACACGTTGCCATAGCCATGGCCCGATATTCTGCTTCGGCGCGAGATCGAGTAACTACATTTTGTTTCTTGCTCTTCCACGAGACCAAATTACCTCCTACTAGAACACAATATCCAGATGTAGATCGTCTATCAGAAGGTGATCCAACCCAATTAGCATTTGTGTACCCAACAATCTGCTTGTGTCCTCGATCCTTAAATAGTAATCTTTTGACAGGAGCTGACTTTATATACCGAAAAATACGAACAACTGCATCCCATTGACTATCACACGGAGAGAATCCATAAACTGGCTTACAACACTCACCAGAAAAGAAATGCCAGGTCTAGTCACTGTGAGGTAATTCAATTTTCCAACCAACCTTATATATCTCGTAGGGTCTCTAAAAGGCTCCCCTGTCCAGGCATAAGCTTGGCATTCGGATCCATAGGAGAGTCAATAGGTGTGCAACCCATCATTCCAGTCTCCTCAAAAAAGTCCAAGGCATACTTCCACTGTGAAATAACAATACCTGAGCTAGACTGAGCAACCTCAATACCTAGAAAATACTTCAGTCTGTCCAAATCCTTAGTTTGGAAGTGCTGAAAGAGATATTGCTTCACATTAGTAATACCATCCTGGTCGTTGCCAGTAATAACAATATCATCAACATAAACCACCAAATAAATACACAGATTCGGAGCAGAATGTCGATAAAACACAGAGTGATCAGCCTCACTACGAGTCATGCCGAACTCCTGAATAATTGCGCTGAACTTACCAAACCAGGCTCGAGGGGACTATAGTGACCTGCGCAATCTGCATACACAACCACTAAACTCCCCCTGAGCAACAAAACCAGGTGGTTGCTCCATATAAACTTCCTCGTCAAGATCACCGTGGAGAAAAGCATTCTTAATGTCTAATTGATAAAGAGGCCAATGACGTACAGCAGTCATGGACAAAAAAAGACGAACAGAAGCTACTTTAGCCGGGAGAGAAAGTATCACTATAATCAAGCCCAAAAATCTGAGGATATCCTTTTGCAACAAGACGAGCCTTAAGCCGATCAACCTGGCCATTCGGGCCAACTTTGACTGCATAAACCCAACGACAACCAACAGTAGACTTACTTGAAGAGGAACAAGCTCCCAAGTGCCACTTGCATGTAAAGTAGACATCTCGTCAATCATAGCCTGTCGCCACCAGGATGAGATAGTGCCTCACCTGTAGACTTAGGAATAGAAACAGTGGACAAAGAAGATATAAAAGCATAATGAGGTAATGACAGACGATGATAACTTAGACCAACATAGCGGGGATTAGGATTAAGCGTGGACCATACACCTTTGCGGAGTGCAATTGGTTGACTAAGAGGAGACAAGTCCGCAGTAGGTGCATAATCTGATGCAGTACGTGAATCACCCGGGCGTGATGCTGGATGTGGACGGCGATGATAAGTCAAGAGTGGCGGAGCTTGCAGAAGGTTGAACTGGATTATGTGGAGGAATTGGACATGGAGCTATAGATGGTAGAACGGGAGCTATAGGTGGTGGAGCCGGAGATGTAGAGGAAGATGGATGGGAGATAGTGACTGAATCTCCAAAAGAAGGGACCGGTAGTACCTCAGAAATATCTAAGTGATCATATGAACCTGTGAAGTATGATTGGGTTTCAAAAAGAGTAACATCAGCACACATAAGGTACCGTTGGAGGTCAGGTGAATAACATCGATACCCCTTTTGCGTTCTCGAGAAACCAAGAAATACGCACTTAAGAGCACGGGGAGCTAACTTATCTGTTCCTGGAGTAAGGTTACGGGCAAAACAAGTGCTTCCAAAGACACGAGGTGGAAGAGAGAACAAAGGTAAGTGGGGAAACATAACAGAGAATGGAACTTGGTTCTGGATAGCTAAAGATGGCATATGATTAATAAGATAGCAAGATGTAAGCACTGCATCCCCCAAAAACGCAAAGGAGCATGAGATTATATGAGTAGGGTACGAGCAGTTTCAATAAGATGTCTATTCTTTCTTTCAGCTACCCCATTTTGTTGAGATGTGTACGGACAAGATGTTTGATGAATAATCCCATGAGATTTCATAAACTGAGACAAATACTCTCAGGCATTATCACTACGAAATGTACTAATAGAAACCCCAAATTGATTTTGAATTTCACTGTGAAAGGTCTGAAATATAGAAAACAACTCAGATCGATTTTTTATCAAAAATATCAAGGTGCATCTAGAATAGTCATCAATGAAACTAACAAAGTAGCGGAATCCTAAGGTAGAACTAACCCGACTAGGACCCCAAACATCTGAATGGACTAAAGTAAAAGGTGACTCTGCTCGATTATCAATACGTCGAGGAAAATGAGAGCGAGTATGTTTACCGAGCTGACAAGACTCACACTCTAGAGATGACAAGTGAGATAAAACAAGTACCATTTTCTGAAGTTTTGACAAACTAGGATGTCTCAACCGTTTATGTAATAAATCTGGTGAATCAGTAACATGACAAGTTGTTGAAGGAAGACAAGACGTGAGTCCATGTGATTTAGCGAGGATAAGGTAATAAAGCCCATTTGATTCACGTCCGGTACCAATGATCCGCCCTGTATTACGTTCCTGTATAAAAACATGGTCATCAAGAAATAAACGACACATTTAAGTGATTTGGCTAGGCGACTAACAGCTATGAGATTAAAAGGACTATTAGGGACATAAAGAACTGAATCTAAAGGTAAGGAAGGAATTGGGCTTGATTGACCTATTGCAGTTGCCATGGTTTGAGACCCATTAGCCATTGTGACTCATCGTAAGAGATTGAGAATACGAAATAGTAGTGAAAAGAGTTTTGTTACCAAAAATATGATCCGATGCACCTGAATCAATGACCCAAGACTCAGAGGATGAAGATTGGGAGACACAAGTCACGCTATTACCTGTCTGAACAACGGAAGCTATCTCAGAAGATGTCTGCTTACCTGCTTTGTATCGAAGAAACTCAAAATAATCCACTAAAGAAACCATCCGACTATTTGAAGCATCGGTTCCCATGTTGCTACAATTAATAGTAGTAAGGTTAACTTGAAATAGTGAAAATTAGTAACTTTTTTGGGAAAACTGAAGAAATTGCTGAGAAAACACTGTTTATAGCATGAAAACAGAACACTGTTTTGCACCGAAAACACTGTTCACTCCAGAAATGTTGTAGCTCTCGAAATATTACTGTAGCAGCCGGAAATAATTCAAAGTGATCGGAATGAAATAAAAACAGTACGGGTAGGATAGGAATTAACGACGACCCAACAGTTCTGAAGGAACTTTTTCAAAAAATGGCTGGAAGTCCACTTTTGAAATTACTATTCATGCCGGAAAAATATAAGTGGTCGAAATTTTGGTGTAACCTGGATGAGTAGGCTCGGAATTGCAAGGGGAACAATCTGTCAAGAGTCGTCGCCAAAAAATGGCCGAAAAGTGGCCCACACGATGTCGGAACTTTGACGGAAAATTTTCTTCGGACAGCTACAATATCGTCGGAGATTTTCACTGGGTTTGGTCGCCGGACAGTAACTACTCTTGTTGGATTTTTTACGCAACACTGACAGAGACAAAGCAGACGCAAAACAACTTTGAAAGTCGTCGGAAAAAAGAGTTCCGGTGACTGATTTTACTTCCCGGAATCGCTGGAATTTATGCACAGAAATAAATCTCTCACGATAGCTCTGATACCATGTGAGAAGGCACGGGAGAAAACATGATATATTATTGTGTGTTCAATACAATACAAAAGGTCCTTATTTATAGCTATACTATACAAGGACATTCTACTCCTATTCCAATATGGGACAAGACTACATATCTAACAGCAACAAAGCAGTCATTGGAATGACAGTTTTTCAAAAACTAATAAGAAATGGAACCAACATAGTTACATTAGACCAGACCGCATAAAACAAGTAAATTTTAGACCTACCGAAGCTGTAATTCCACAGAGACACATAAAAAGCATAACTTGAAGCAGTCCTCCAAGAACTGCAACTGCTCGAACAACACGAAGCTAGATGACATAAAATATCAGTGTTACCCACAGTTTGTATAACATAATCAATAATGACTCCAGAATTACATCAAGAAAAATGAAAATTTTGACATTAGCAAACCTTTGCTGTTGAGAACTCCAGCCCCAAAGCAAAAAGAAGAAAAATCACACCGAACTGAGCCACTGTCTCAACCTATATGCAGAAACAGGTTAAAAGTGACACAAACATGATAAATGAATTAAAAGCAAAATAAAAAACACTAAGTTTATTATTACCAGATAACTTTCTTTAACTATTTCCAAACAGCATTATATTTTTCTTAATTGCAAATACAAAACCAGTAAATTGAAATGTTACTTGGAACTTGCATGTCTCCATCATTTTCATTTTCCAAAAATGTCATTTAGAACCCATATGCTCTATTAAGCTTACAAAATTGAGATTGTCACTTAAGCTGGTCTAAACTTGTGAAAGTAGGTCATTTCACATTTCTTATCAAGCAACTGATCAGAGAAAAGTCCTTTTCAAGTATTACAAGCTCAGCTGGAACCTTTTGGACCATGGAAAACAACAATTGCGCTGTATTAGGCGAAGAAAATAAGCAAATCATAACATCATTTTTGTCAAAGCTACATACTTGCACCATTTCACTAACAAAATTGAAGCCTCCAGGTCCAACGACAGATCCTGCTAGTAAGTATCCAGTTATAACCTGAGAAATTATGAACTAAGAGTTAGAAACTTGAAGGCCTTCCAACTACCAAAAAAACAACTATTGTACACTATTGAATGGAGACATGTTCTTATCAGTAATGAAAAGAACTCAGTTAAAGATAGTGAATCCAACCGGTTGACCAGCACAAGCAAAAGCAATCCCACCACATGTTGCAGAAACAATGACCACTACCAGATCTGATATCAACCTAAACATTAGACATTTCAAGCAGCAGTGAGCCATATAAATGCTTGTCATTGTCCATATGAATTCAGAAAGCTTACCTCAAATCTAACTGTAACACTGGATACTTGGACTTGAAATTAGATATGATGAAGACATTGTCCTGAATAACCAAAATATCAAGCATTATGTTCCATGAAAATGGATCTTTATTTTCCAAAACCGCAACCATCCGATCAACTTAAGGGTCTACCGGAAACAGCCTCTCTACTCCTCCGGAGTAGGGGTAAGGTATGCGTACACACTACCCTCCCCAGATCCCACTAGGTTGTTGTTGTTGTTGCTGTTGTTGTTGTAACCAGCCGATCAACTCATGCGCATAAGCAAAATAAGTCACCACTAAAAGCTTACCTTCCTATCTATCAAAGTTGGGGTTTCTTCTGCTCCTTGATCATTATCAAGCTTGAAAACATGGTGAAGTTGAAAGGATCTACAAAGTAATAGTACAAAACATGAAAATCAAGAACCAAGAAGGAGCTAAATACTGTAGAAAGTTAATTCGTGAAATTGAATTAAGCATATACTTGTCCTCTTTCTTTGTGTCATTTTTCTTGGGCTTAACTCTAGCCACAGTCTCCAACACTGCCTGGAAAAGAAAGGAATATAACATTGAAACAACAGATATTCAAACAGCCTATAAGCTAGAAAAGAGCATCAGTATGAAAAAGAAAAACAAATCAGAATGACAGTCAACGTATAAGCACAACTTGAATACATACCCACTTATTACTAGGTCAACTAGAAATATTTTAGTACAAGTTAAAAACCAGTAACTGAACCTCAGCAAAATGAAACTTATATACCTGACTATAAACAGCGGAAAACACATCATTAATTTGTTACAAGTTACTATAAGATAAATATTTAGTTTTCTTTTTCAGAACTGACAGAGGACTAACCATATTAACAGAAACAAATGGAGAAGCATAATGAAACGGCTACCTGCCAGACACTTATTAATGGAGATAGGATGGTATCAAAGCCAAGAACAAGCTTGTTTACTGATGCATTATGCTATTTCATTTATCCATAATCCAACATATCAGTCTAAAATGCTTATCATAGGAAATTCATTAACTTCTTTTTATAAAGGTGGTGTCCCACGGACTACTTTCATCTTTTCACTAGTAGTGGTAACAAAGGCTAGCTGATGAGTATAAGTCACCTTCTTTAACTGATTAAGTACACATAGCAAATCAGAACTAATAAAAATCACATGAGCATGAACAAAAAAAAAATACTAGGAAAGGAGAGACAATGTAAGATGTAACACACCTGTTGCTCGGCCACACTATTATTGAAGCTACCCGCATCATTAACTGCCAATTAAATAGCAAAAAAAAATATGGCGACATCAGTTAGTAACTAATCATTTTTCTACTTTACCAACCTTCTGAAATTGCATATGATAACTACAAAAGCAGAACGTTATACATACTAAATTTTCAACACATACAACCATTAATGAAACTATAAACTAATCACATTAAATTCTTCAGTCAAGATAATCTTTAGTAAGATAATTGATTTATTTTAAAATAAACAGTTTTAACGCATATCTCCAGTTGCCAATTCAACTGACAAAATTATGATCTTTTTGTACAACTCTATGAGCAACAAAATAAACCGAAATATAATATGAGCTGTTTCGGATCTAGCGGAAATAAACCTTCGGTTTGATCATTTTCAGTGAACTCTTTTTCGAGAGCTCGATCGATCATATCAGCAAAACTATCCTCTTTAGGCCTACTTCGAGGTCCACTGCTCAATTCACTAGCATTGCCCCTACTACTTCCTCCTCCATCAAGCTGCTGATCTGATTCGGGAAGCGCAAATGCAAGTGCTAATACAGAAATAAAAGCGACACAAAGCAGCAATAGAGTAATTGCTGAAACTGTAGACAGCTTAGCCAAAAAGGATGTTAAAGGCGAGGATGATCTCCTCCGACTCCAAGCACTCATTGCACGGCGGCGACGGCGACGGCGACGGGGATAATAGTGTCAGTTTGTCGGTTTTGACAGGTTGTACCAAGTCTACTCAGTAGCAGAAGATGCTTAGTACTACACTGTACATTGTGTGTAATTATATACTACAGTAGTATTTTAGCAGGAGTATTATATATAAGGAACACACTGACACACGCGTACTGTGTGTTGAAATGCGAGAGAAGAGGGACAGAGATTGAATTTTTGTAGCTGTAGACTTGTGGGAATAGACACTTGTACGATAAAGTTAAAAAGTAACCATGGTTAGATTTTAACCAGAGATATGAGCACTCACAGACACAAGTCTCTGGTCATTGGGTTAAGTTGAATTCTGGACTAAAACGAAAGATTGATGATTATGAGTTAATGAGAGTGATTAAGACAGTTGGGGGATGTTTGTCACGTGACCATGTGCTTGATGCTAAAAAAATAAGGGGATTAAAAGTACACAAAAGGACCAAAAATATCCCTATCGTATGGTAAATGGTTTACAAAAAGAAAAAATTACACTCTATGTCATTTGGCCCACTATCCTAACAAAATATGGCCCATATTTTCCCTTCTTACCTGGTATGGCCCAATTTTATATTGTTGAAATTTTTTTTTCAATGTTTAGCCCTCGCCGCCCCCACTGTTTTTCTTTATGCAGAGCAAACTTTTCCATTTCCCAATTCTCTTTCACACTTTCTCCCCACCCCACTTTCTCTTTATTTTCAATCTGTTGTTCTTTCTTTATCTCTTTCTCCCTCTCTGGCAAAATAGTCTAATTCATTTTCAGATTTCAACAGAGAACATCGGAGCTCAATTGAACAAACACCAGCCGGAAAATCACAAACTAGGATGATATATCTTCCATTTCCGAGATCTTGAGCTTTGGGATACCTCGGGGAAGATAGATGATACAGAAGGAAGAGGATGAAGAAAGAACAAAAAGAAGGGTCAGCTATGGCTGCTGGTGGCTGGACGGCGGCAAAAGATGGAGGAAAAGGTACAGCCGGCTCCGTTTTTCCTCTGTATTTGTATTTTTTCTTTTAAGTTGAGGAAGACGAGATCTAAATCATAAGTAGCTTTTGCGTTTTCTGGAGGGAGGGGTGCGTCTATCTCTTGAATTGGGGATGAGGTCCGCCATTCTCTTTTGTTCATTATCTTCCTCTTCCACACCAGATCTATCTTCCCTATGTATAGTTATGAAATCTCCTTTTTTTTGGTAATTTTGATTATTCTTCTTCTTCTCCTCCTCCTCCTCACTTTAAATAACTTTTGAAGGGAGGAAGAATAATGTGTATGTTGTATATGCATATATATACTTTGTATAATCATGTATAACCATGTATATTTGTGGATATTCTCATAGTTATACAGAATTATACATGATTATACACAAGTATACAAGATTATAAATAATTATACATTATTGTATTTGGGTGTATAACAATGTATATAAGGTATTTATAATATAATTTTTTATTTTTTCCAGTGAAATAAGAATTTCCCTTGCAAAATTTTAAATTTTGCAAAAATAAAATATAAAAATAAAATTATTGACTCTAAGATGAATGTATTTTAATTTGTTACTTCAACTTTCAGATATTGTTTACTATACAGAGGGAAATAAAAAATAAATAAGAATAAAAATAGAAAAAGGGTAAAGATAACAATAAAAGAAAAAATAAAATCTGCTTTAGGCGTAATTTTGGGGGTGTAGTTGATGAAGTTGTGGGTTAGATGCTGAAATTATTTGCGGGCTACCGCATGAAAACTGTATTTGTGGGTTAGGCAACTGAAAAGTGCTTTCCCCAAGTGTACTTATATGAAATTATCCCTTATAAAAACCCCGTCCATCTATTCGTATGAATATATACAGGACGTTATTTCTTATCAAATTTACCCCCGCGACTAACGGAATTCCATGTGTGCATCTCATTAACTGATGTGGCCTTTTTTCATTTGTCCACGTGGATCAGTGGGGCTCACATTATGTTTGGGATTGTTTTTACCCAATAAATCGATCCGACCCATTTCTTTTACCTATGGGTCGGTCTTTAAACCCTAAACCCACCGACAAAGTATTTTTTACCATTCCTCTTCTGTTTCTTCTATCTAAAGTATCAATGGCGATTTTAGGGCTTTGTTAGGGTTCATTGTCTCATCCTGATTTGGTGCGCTCTAAACAGGAAGACCTTTGATTTTCAGCGATATCTTGCATTATTATTCGATTAAGGTAAGTATTTACTGCTTAAAATTATTAAATTGTAGGGTTAGGGAATATTTGGGAACTGATAAGTTTATGTCTGGTGCATGTGAAGTTTTTATATTTTCTGAGTTATTTTTTGTACCTTTCTAGAATTTTATTTTGTTACTTTTATTTTTGGTGGTCCGTATTATATTGGTCCTACTTATTAAAGCTATTGTTTTTGTCGATTTGTATTTTTAATTGCCGGTGGGGTTTCAAATCTTTGTATTTTTAGTTTTTTACTGTCGCTTTGTATTATAATGTTGATGTGGTCCCATTTTGCCCTTTTTTATTGTTGTTGCATGTGATTTTATTAGAAGGATGGTGGATAAAGTGAACTTATATTTGAATTATGGGGGTGAATGGGTATTGGAACCTACGTTGTCTTATACTAAGAGAGATGTGCATGTTTTGAGTGGCTAGGAAGTAGACTAATTTGTATAAAGAATATACTGAAGTGATAGGATATGTTGAAGTACAAGTACAACAGATGATATTTCTTGCCCCTTCTGGGAGGTATTTTTTGTTAGATGGGAATGAAGGGATTATAAAGATTCAAACCCTAATTAATGATGGTTTCACTAATGTACAATTATTTGGGGTTGACCTATTAGATGATATTGTTAATGTTCCTGTATTTACCCAGTATACAGCAGCAGTATATAGTGTACCTGTTATTGCAGCTTTTGATTGTGATAGTACTAAAGATGATTTAGACATTGAAAGTGTTGATAGTGATTATGATAGTGATGCCCTGGGTTTATTTGAGAGGCAGAAGAAGTGTGAGGTAACTAACAACCTTGATAGGTATAAAATATTGTAAAAGGGTATGACTTTCAAAGATCTTGTTGAAGCTAAAGAGGTTATTGGTTATTATGCTGTGTCTAATAAGAGGGGCCTTAAGGTAGATAAGAGTGATAAGAAAAGACTTAGATACAAGTGTCAAATAGGATGTCCTTTTAAATGTCTTATTTCTAAGGATAGCAAAGATCAAGGGGTAAAGATAAAAACTTGGAGGGATGAACATGTATGTAGTGAAGTGTTTGAGAACAGAATAGCTACTCTTGCTGCTTTAGCACATTAT
Source organism: Nicotiana noctiflora (assembly GCA_032618575.1). Classification (NCBI taxonomy): domain Eukaryota; kingdom Viridiplantae; phylum Streptophyta; class Magnoliopsida; order Solanales; family Solanaceae; genus Nicotiana; species Nicotiana noctiflora. The sequence continues at coordinate 174,524 of JASVEL010011797.1, forward strand.
TTTAAGAGAAAGATTCAAAATAATCCTAAGTATAAGATTAAAGAGATGAAGATTGATTTAGATGATAGATTTAGTTTGAATGTGAGTTCCTCAAAGTTAAAATGGGTAAAGAGAATGGTTTTAGAGAAATTGAAGGGTTCTTACTTGGATGAGTACAACAAATTGGAGGTATATGTGCTCAAGAGTTGAGAGAAACAAACTCTGGTACTGATGTGGTGATAGAGATATTCAAGGATGCAATGGAGGAAGGTAAGAGAAGATTTTTGAGGATGTATGTCAGTTTCCAAACCCTGAAGAATGAATTCAAAGCAGGTTGAGACCTTTTATAGGTCTAGATGAAATATTTTTAAAAGGCAAATGCAAAGGGATGTTGTTTGTTGCTTGTTCTCAAGATTCTTGCAAGTATTTTTATTCACTAGCTTGGGTTGTAGTGGATAAGGAAATAAAGACAACCTGGCAATGGTTCATGGAGAACTTGAAGGCTTCTTTGGACTTGAAATATGGATAAGGGTACACATTCATGTAAGATATGCAGAAGGTATGTTACCATATGCAGATTTTTACATTCAGTAATTTTTTATATTTAGCAAATTTGTTAATTGTAATGTTTCTTTGTGTAGGGTTTGTTAGATGCTGTGAGGAATGTATGTCCACAATCATATGACACAGATACTGTGTAAGGCATATTGAAGCAAATTGGAGCAAAAAATGGAATACTAATTAGATGAAAAATTTAAAGTGGTGGTGTTCTTGGAGCACATATGAGGAGGAATTTAAGGACATGTTAAAATAGCTAGGTGAAGTTTCTGAGGATGCTGTCAAGGACTTGCTGAACTATCCTACAGTAACTTGGTGTAGAGCTTACTTTGATACCCAATGTAATCCTATCATGACTGTTCAGTACATGATATTTGTTTATGTTCTAGGTTTTTAGACAAGTAAATATTGTGACAGTGTTACAGGTTTTTGGATCACACATTTACTTATCTAATAGCAATATTTTGTTGGGCTTAAATTTTGAATTAATGTAAATTTGCTAGTCCATTAGTGGAAATATTCTTCTTGTCTATCTATAACAAATTTCAAGTTATTGTGATAGTCTGTACATGTGGAACATTAGGAATGCAGAATTTAAATGTTAGCAGAGAACCATGGGTAACAAACTCTATTTCATACCAAAATTCAAATGAAGATAATGCCAACAAACTTCATTATAAAATGTTAATAGAACTTAAATGAAGATAATGCTAACAAACTTCATTTCATACCAAAAGAAAACCATTACAAATGCAAAATTACAAAAGAAAACATAATACATAAACATTACAAATGCAGAAAAAAAAACTAGAAACTAATACATAAACATCTGCACTACGTCATCTTGAAAACTTTAATACTAACACAAAGACATAATACATAAACTTCAAACTTCATTAAAACATAATACATAAACTTCTACATCATAACATAACTACAGTACATCATCTTGAAAACTAGTACTAACACAAAGACAATCCAAGAAAACACAATAAACAACTTTATATTTTGTAGTTGAGCCTCCATCCTAGCAACCTTATGTAATTTGGCTGAATTAATTCCCTCGACCTCTTCCATTATTTTCTCTATTTTTAGTATTTCAGTAGAAACAATAACTTCCAAGTTAGCCACCATCTTCTTCAGATAATTTCCTTCAACTTCCACTGATTTCAATGAAGTATTCAAGTTATGGATTAGCATCGTCATATGTGGTGGCATCTCTTCATCACGCCATTCCCACAAACCACAAGAAGAGGCCTCGTCAAACGAGGGCATTTGTAGAATCGACGACCACATTCAATTGAGTTTTAGCCACAAAATGATTTGCAGTTAAACCATAACCACAAAGATGCAACGAACCAGAAGAGACAGAATTTTCAAACATTTCGAAGGGAAAAGACAAGATTTAATTAGTTGTAAAAGAGAAATTTTCGGGAAGAAGAAATGGGAATAGAGAAGTTGATGACCTATGCTCTAAATTGGGGAGGAAAATGAGTAAAACATGGGTTTCGGGTTAAAAGTCCGACCCATAGGTAAAAGAAATGGGTCAGATCGGTTTAATGGATTAAAAAAATTCAAACATAATGTGAGCTCCACTAATCCACGTGGACAAATGAAAAAAGGCCACATCAGTTAATGAGATGTACACATGGAATTCCGTTAGTCGTGGGGGTAAAATTAATATTATAAATAACGTTCTGTATATATTCAGACGGATAGATGAACGGGGGCTTTTATACACCATTTACCATACGATGGGGATAATTTTGGCCCTTTTCCGTTTAAGTAAGAGGATAAAAAGATTGCTATTTTGGTGATACTTTAGTATTCCTAAAAAAACGTAGAGAAGAAATTCAAATTATGTCTCACACATGATATCATATTCAGAATTTCAAGAGTATGGGTGCACTATAAGCCTTATTTACCCGAGTTTCTTAGAATGTATTTGAGAGATGTATTTTTTATCAAGAATTTAAAAAATCAAAAGAAAGAATAAAAAAAAGAGAAGGAAAAAAAAAGGAACCCAAAAAAATGTAACCAATAGAAAAAGGGAAAAAAAGAAACAAAAAAATGTATATAATTGGAAAAAGCATTGACTAAAACATAAAAAGTGCACCTCCTTACCAATGCACTAAACTGCTCGCTTGAGTTTGAGTTCGAGTTCACCCGTGTTAATTTAAGTTGAAATTCGCTAGTGTTATACATGTTTTAGGAAGAGTAGGATGGGTTCACATGAACCCACCCCTCCCAAGTGCATTCGCCCCTGAGTAGACGTATACCTAAGTTGTGAATCGCTTCTTTTTTTTCTATGAAGGATTTCAACGGTTAATTGATTAACTTTGCTTAGACTTTAACTTATGTTAATATAAATTAAAATAAATGGTTAGTTATATTTGTAGAGATAGAGTTCATATTTATGGATGTATACAGTAAATTTCTTCTTTTTTTCCTCAAAGAAAGGGTAGTGGGCTAATGATATCTTTGGTAATCAAGTCAAAAATAAAGGTGCTATTTTAAATTTGTATCTAAGACATAAGTTGATATTCTCTCTACTAGTTTGTGTTCGAGTGATTCTATTTGCATTTATCGATATGTGCAAATATATGATAAATATCTCTCTATTAGTTGGAAGATAAAAGAAGGTACGATGCAACCAACAATAATCTTACAAAAGAAAGAGAGAAGAAAAAAGTTTTGAGAATGTAAACTAATAAGTTTATCCAATGAACTATAATCAATCACCTAATAGATCTATGACTATTTATATCAAGTAATCATATTGAGGGTCCAAATTTGGAGTTTATGCAATGCATTCTCAACCAATCCCTATTAATTTTGACAAATAATCTGTAACGACCTGACCGGTTGTTTTGAGTCTTAGCACCCCGTTCAGAAGTTGGAGGCTATGAACAGCTTCATTTCAGGTATAATGACTTGTACGCGTGGTCGGAATTAAGTTCAGGGAAGTTCGGAGTTGATTTGGAAAGAAAATTCTTACTTTAGAAGCTTAAAGTTGAAAGAATGAACTAAGATTAGATTTTTAATTAAACGACCTCTAAATTGGGGTCTGAAGGTTGCAGTAGGTTCGTATGATGATTTTGGACTCGGGCGTACGCCCGGTTCGGATTTTGGATAACCGGGAGCGTTTTGGCGCCTATTGTGGAAGTAACATTTTCAAGGAAATTTCATAAGTTTAGCTTATTGTGCATTCAGTGTTATCGATGCCCGTTGGGAATTCCTAGTTTGTGGATAGCTCTGTACAGTAATTTTGGAGTTGGGAGCGCGATCAGAAGTGAATTTGGAGGTCTGCAGGTCGTATTGGAGCCATTTGGTTAAAGATAGAAATTTGAAGGTTTTTGAGAAGATTGACCGGAGGTGGAATTTTTGATAACGAGGTCAGAATCTGATGCCAAAAGTTGAAGTAGGTCCGTATTGTCGAATATGACTTGTACGCAAAATTTGAGTCCAATTGGACGTGATTTGAAAGATTTAAACATTGGAAATAGAAATTTAAAATTTAAAAGTTCATTAAGTTTGGATTAGAGGTCGATTCATGATTTTAGCGTTGTTTGATATGATTTGAGGCCTCGAGCAAGTCTGTAATGTGTTTTGGGACTAGTTGGTGTGATTGATTGGGGTCCCGGGGCCTCGGGTGGATTTCGGATGGTTAACGAAATAAAATACAATTTTTGGAAAGTGCTGAAGCATTTGCTTCTGTTATAACCGCACATGCTACTGGTTGACCGCAGGTGCGAGACTGCAGAAGCGGCCCAAGGCCAGGCAGCCCAAGACGGCAGATGCGGCCCTAAATCTGCAGAAGCAAAACCCACAGAAGTGGTTGTCGGCCCGCAAAAGCGCCCCAGATCGCAGAATCGATCTTTCTCCCGCAGAAGTGGTGGTGGCAGGTGCGGCCCAATACCGCATATGCGAAAATCGTAGAAGGCAGTGTCCTTCATTTATTCGGGCTCAAGGCCATTTTTGCTCATTTTTCACTCGTTTCTTTGGCGATTTTGGGAGCTTTTGAGAGAAGACTTCCACCTAGCATCTTGAGGTAAGCTATCTTACGTATTCTTAGTTTAATACTTGAGTTTTGGGTAGATTAATACATGTAAAATTAGTAAAAATTATGGAAATAGGGTAAAACCTAGGGGTTTGTTATAAACAAGGTTTAACCACGAAATTGGTTATAAAATGGAGTAGAAATTATATATTTTTTATCCTTAGGTTATAAAGAACAACTTCCTTCAAAAAGTTTCAGAATCCGGGCACGTAAGTCCGGGGTCGGATTATAGGAATCTTGAATGTAGGGTTGGAAAATTGATTTAATAGTTAGAATATGAACCTTTAAGCATGTATTGACTAGTTCTTACCTTATTGGAATAGTTGTGGATCGCTCGGCTCAAAATTTGGAGGTTCGAGCGCGTTCTTGAATCAGAATGTAGGCTTCAGAGCGAGGTGAGTCTCCTTTCTAACCTTGTAAGACGGAATTGTCCTCATAGGTAAGTTAATTGGTTATGTGCTCCCATTTGTGGGGGCTACATACACACGAGGTGACGAGAGTCCATGCGTAGCAACTATTATACTATTGTCTGGGTAGTTTAGGACCCAAAAGCATGCTATACTTGAAATAATTGCAATCCTATTGACATCTTGTATTGTTTAAATCACATCGAATAAGTAAATAAATTTCAAAAAGGGCTTAAACTACGTTTTTCAAAATTTTAAAGAGAATTGGCTTTTCTTTGGATAATTGCTTCACGTCGACTTCTTGATTGACTGTCTAGTTGTGTGAGTTTATTTTTTGAACGGGCCAAACGCCTCAGTAGATTAAATAGATGCATCTATAGGCCCGCCGTCGACTCTCAACAAGCGCACAATTTATTTATGTTGGATCGGGCCATTGCCTTAGCATGAATTGCGCATGATATATATATTGTTGCCTCAGAATTTTACATGATGATATTGCCTTTCATGGCTTGAGATAAATTGATAAAACAAAGAAAATTAAACCTTTAAACTCCTTTATTATTTGTCAAATGTGTTTACCTGTTTTTCGACTTTGTGAGTTAGACCTACTATATAAATCCATGATTTCCTCACATTTTTTTATATTGTTAATTGACCTCTAGTAAGTGTCGAAGTTGACCATCTCGTCTCTACTTCTTCAAGATTAGACGGGATACTCATTGAGTACACGTTGATTACGTACACATACTATACTTCTTAGCATTTTTGTTGCACATGTATATATAACCCTAGTGACCTACTGGGCGTAGCAGCGCAAATGATTCTGGGACTAGGTGAGTTGCATTATTTGAGGCAGCCCGCAGCTAGTATAGTCCCTTTCAGCATATTGTATTTATTTCCTGTCCACTGTATTTCGGACGGATGTTATATTTTATTTCCTTATCAGTAAATGCTTAAGCACTTGTGACACCGGGTTCTGGGATGGTTTTCGAAAGATTTGTACTAATTGTTTATTATTTAATTTTAAATTGAAATAATGATCTTTTTATTTATGAAAAATGGAAAGAAAAATCTTAAATTTTAAAGATATTAAAAAAAGAATTTAATTGATTATTTAATTGGCTTGCCTGACAGCGGTATCCGGTACCATCATGACACGTAATGAATTTTGGATGGTGACATAATCTGGATAGAAAAATGAAAATGTGAACTTGAATGCAAGGTAACAATATATTTTCTTATTGTCAAGCCAACTTCATTTTAAAACCAGACCCTATTTTAATGTATACACTATTTTATTCGACGTTTTTATTATTGGTTACTTTTATTAAAAATCAACTAATCTAAACTAGAAAAATGACCTTGAGGAACTTGGGTGATTTGACTTCTAGGATCTTCCATTTTAATATGTATCCTTAGACCTTGGAATAGTTTAAACCTACACAATATTCAAATCAGCAATCGCCAACTTCCGCATGCTAGCCGTTCATTGTCAAGTTAGGTGAAATTTCTCATGACACATTAAAGTTATTGACCAAGTTTATCAGGCTAATTAATATGAGATGAAGATTCTATTGATACATTAAGCAATTGACCAATCTTGATAAATTTAAGTCTATACCTAACTACTCTCATTTAGGCTACTATAATTTGTATGACTGGTTCAAAATGCTAACTATCCAAGTTAACCAAATAACAGAATATATTGTATCCCCCGAGAGATGCAGCATTTGTTTTTTGGTGAAGGTACTGACCGAAATCAAATATTCACGGTCAATCTTCTTAAAGATGCTAATAGCAATAAATACTAGTAACAGAAGTCAGTGAATACAGGTTTACATTCAAGTCATTACTAGCTCAAGTCATGGCTTACAATACTTGTATCTTTTTACTCACACGGTTTTGAACTCCCTCAATTTCATGATCTTTAATTAACAGGATAACCCGCCAAAAGCAAACAACATCATAAATTCCAATAGAATAGGAAATCAGCTTTGTGGCGCAGAATATTGTGAAAACTATTATGCGTTAATGATACGTACCCCATCTTGTGGGAATATACTGGGTTGTTGTTGTTGTTGATACGTACCGAATATAATGTAGGAATTCCTGATTTTAAAAGATTTTGGCATTAGCTACCACATTGTCTGTTTTATATATTATTTCGCATAAACTAATAAATAAATTTTCATATAATCTGAAATTTACTAGCAATGCGAAGCTTAATAAAGCCAAAAACCATGTATAAAGTAATGTTTCACCTAACTTTCCAAGCAGACGCGGAATCAGGATTTAAAATTTATGAGTTCAGAATTTTAATTTTTTAAGTTATTGAGTTCTATGTAATTTGTACATATTCCAGAATCCACACAAAAACTACTAGATTAGATCGAACCCGTAGACAGAGGACTAGCTCTGCCAGGCAGCCCGTAAGACCAAAGTATTATAGTTAAAATATCATGGTATAGCTGGTTTGCACATTAGTCAATGAAAAATAGCTAGCGTTTAGCAAGTCAATGAAAAATAACAATTATTTTGCTGCAACAAGGACCAATCCAGTATAATATACGGAAGTTCTGGTGCATTTGTGTACGAACTCCAGCATATTATGCTGGACCGGTATACTTTGCTAACTCCTGTAAAATTTGCGGGAAACTGGAGCACCAATGCTCCAAACTCCAATATATTATACTGGACAATTATACTTGCTGGAACTCCCGTAAATTTTGCGGAAGTTCCAGCATAATTATACTTGAACTCCCATAAAATTTGCGGGAGTTCCAACATAGTTATCCTGGAACTTCCGTAAAATTTACGGGAATTCAAGCATACTTATACTGGAACTCCCGCAAAATTTGCAGACGTGTTTTTCTGAATTTTGAACAGTATTTTCGCTCAAATTTAAAGTGGCTAAATTTTGATGACTTTTGAAACTTGATTATTTTTCAACGACTAATGGTAAACCTGACTATTTTTTAATTTCTCACAGTATTATATGACTCATCCAAAATCTCAAGTTCGTTCGTCCCCTTTTTTCCCCTTTGCTTGAATTAGGAATAAGCTTTTGCAACAATAACCAATTAGTATTAAGCATACCATAGACGCTGGTTCATGATTTCGAATTTTCATGCTGTTTAGGTGGAAATTGGACCAACAAAAAAATTGGAACTTCAAGAGGAAATGATAAAAGTACAGTCACTGGAAATCACCGTAAGACGAAAGGATAGGGAAAATGATGGAGATGGTTTGTTGTATTTCATTTTTAGGTGGATTTTGTTGCCTTGGCCTCCTGGAAAGAACATGGTATAGGAGTAAAAACAATAGTGTACAGCTGTGTCGATCAGCAATAAGCAATATGTCACAAACAGGTTTCAATATGTTACCAAGAGTTGAGTCATAACAGGAATCATGCTTCTCTTTCACATATACCACATCCTGATGCGTTGAAGATTAAGATGCTTGAGTTCCTCTATATATGAACTAGCAACATATATAATTTATATTCTTAAGCTAAATGCATTAAGGTACACAAATTCTTAACATTCTCGCTTTATCTCTTCTTTTGCATCCCAGTAACATATACTACATGCAACCACTATCAAGGGAAATTATTCTCTTTTCTTAGAAACACAAATGAACGTGGTTCAAATCTCATTCCTTTCAAAGTAGCCCAAAGGACATTCGCCTACTATGGTTTTCCAGCTGGTAAACTTTTCATGTCTATAAGGGATTTCTCAGATAGATTTATGATTGAATCAGCAATAACTCTGGCACTGGATTTCATGTAACCACCTGAAAATGTAATATGAAAATCTGTTACTGGTAGCGTATGGCACAAGAAGTCCACCAAATTGATTCAATGACTAGGTAGCAATAGAGAACAGGGGATTGGTTGAACCTGATGTGAGCATGATGAGGGGGATGTTTCTCTCTCGAGCAAACCTGAAAACCTTTTCATCCCTACTAGCAATGCCATCAGGACTAATCTGCGCGGACACGTATGCAATTAATAATGACACTACATACAAACGATTTTGGCATAAACTCATTTCTCTCTCTTTTTTTGGGGGCACAGAAAGAACTGCCGTTTTATTTGTAATAAATCTGGTGGTTACATGCATACTGAAACTAAAAGTGCTTCAATCAAACCAAATCTTTAGTATTGCCAGAAATTCAAGGCATGCCCATTAATTTTGACTACTAGAAGTATTTGAGCAAAGAGAGAAGCATGATTGATGTTTTACCTCTCTCTGGCTAAGTTACAAAGACACAAATCCTTTAGGCCCGAGCAAATATCAATCATACTTCATAAGACACATTTTTTAATGTACGAAAATGTTACCGCAACTTAATTATTTTACTTACTAAAATTTAAAATCATTTAACTAATCAAATATAAACATCAATGTGATAACTTCTCCACCAAGCTAATATTCACCAATTCCTCAACTATTTTTCTCACCACTTGTACACAAGTCAAACAAAAATTAAAGTTATGTCCAGTAATAGTATCACTTTAATTAGATGGAGCGAATGTAACAAGTCTACTGCATATACGTTACAGACAATTGAGTCTAATGCGTGGAACAGAATTGGGATATTTCGTATCTTCACACTGCCTTTCAAGCCAAAAACATGTATGTGATTTTAAAAAAAAGAAAGAGATTACTTTCTTACATCCCAAATTTTATAGTACTCTTCCAGTTAGCTGTATAAAGAATGTTAAAATTTTTTATAAGCTTGTAGTAATTTAAACACCCAGAATTCCATCTTGTGTGTGGTTTGTCACGAAAGAGCCACTTCTGTCAGATATGCAACCCGTATATAGTCTGTTTACAGTTTGTGGGTCTTACCTTCAACCTGCCAAGTGGATCCCCATCCAAAATATCAGTGCCAGCATTATAGACAATGAAATCGGGATCAAATTTCTTCTCTGCAACCTGGAAGTCCGTTAGGATAACAATCAATCATGTACTTCAAGGGTAGATCAACCCAATAATGGAGAACTCACTAGGAAAGAGAAAATATCTTTTTTTAACTTGGGAAAGAAAAAAACATCTTTTATATGTGTTTGAATGTTTCCAATAAATAAAGAAAGTATAGAAGAATCAGAAGACACTGACATATTAGTTCTTTTAAGTCAAATGATTTCATTACAACAAAGCTGTAAACACTTTACAGAAGTCCGGTTGCAAAGCTCTAAAGATATTCATCCCTCTAGCCTCTACACAATAGGAAGTATCCTTCTATACATCAAAAATATTGAAGGAACAAAAGGGGGCTTTTAACTCTTCACAACGCATTTTCGATTTCTTCAAAAGTTTCTGTGTTCCTTTTACTCCGTCTCAACCAAAAAGCACAACGAGGAGCTACTCTCCACAAACCCTCTTCCTAGATAATTCTAGGTAATTTCATTAACACTAGATATTGCAGAATTAATCCACAGAAAGCCGTCATGGTTTTTCTAGGACTGAATTCTGGAATTTGTGCGAGGAGCAATGGTCATAACCAAGGCTAAATTAGTCCTCACGCAATCAAATCACCAAAAAAATAAAGATGTTTGTGACAATGTTGACATAATCTGCAACTTCACTAGTGAACTATTTGCAGCGATCCTACTTGTAGCCATCCCATCTAACAGATGAACATACGGAACTTTTGCACTGATCAGAAGAAATATCTCCATTAATCAAAAGAAATATTGCGAGTACTAAACGCAGAATAGAGGACTTGAATTCAAATAATGTTGATAAGTTACATCACTTTTCTTGTATCAGCATCAGAGGAAATCCACTGATCTTTTACAGCTACATACACGAAAAACAAATATTCCCACTCCTTATTTAGAGCAGGCAATAAAATTAACAGCTTTCTCATCACGACTTAGAATTAAACAGTAACCACTATGTGACAGACATGCTTTGACAGGTCACCAGTACATAGGCACAAAAAAGTGTCGCAAAAGTATAACTTGCAATAATGAGATACTATTAAGGGAAAAAGCTGTGTGGAAAGTGGTGAGAAGAAGTTCAATTACATACCTCAAGTGCATGATCTAGCTTAGTCAAGTATTCATCTGTTGCAGTCCCACTCTACCAAAGTTAAGTAAGCCACAGATGTCGGTGTAGTTCAAGTAAACAAATAACATGTTCTATAAATTTGTCTAACCTTAACTTCGACTCCTAGATCAATGTACCGCTTGGCTTCAAAATCCTAAAAAAAAAATATAGATTCGCAACAGATCTCATCAAATACTGCTACCTTTTGATGCTATCAACGCAATTAGAAGAGAATAAGAAATCAAAAGACAGAATTAATTCGGTCAAAGCAGGGGGCACAGGGCATGTGAGAAACAAGGAAAGGAGAGGAAAGTAACAGCCCACTCAAGATGCAGCAGATTGTTCAAGATGGAAACTCACAAGTGGATAAATTCCAGGATTGTACATATCAAGGATAAAGACTCTTGCTGCCAGCACCCAACAATCACCAATCAATAATAGTTTAATGGCACAGAAATTTAAGACAAATGACGAGAAACATACTGTCCTCGGAGAAGTCCATTTGATGGCCATTCCCTTGGTGTGCATCAAGGTCGATTATCATGACTCTGTACAAGAAAAAAGTTCATAAATGATTTCACTGAGATGCCATGACCTTTAACTGTACATAGTTACAAATTACACATGAATTACCATTTGGTGTACCTTGAGATATTTAAATGCACATATGCAAAATGTATACAAAGAGATATATCAGCATAAACACAAAAACCGCCTCCCCTCTCTGATGAACAATGATGAAATCCACCACCAACGTTAATAGCCCATCCTCGTTCTTTTGCAAGCTTTGCAGCCAAGATTGTTCCTCCAACCTACAAAGAATTATCAACAAAATATGAACCAGAGAACTAGAGAAAATGATATGTGAATAATTAACTTTACCTGCTTGCGGAAAGGGCGAAGCACTTTCTGTTGCACAAGGCAATTGGGAAGCATCGCAACAGGAGGGACCTAAAAAGTCTAGGCATGAGATGATCAAGAGTATCAAAACAAGAAAACAAACTTTTCGAGAAACAGGTAGCTAACAGTGTCATGGAAAATCTATGAGGACACCACACGTCTGTTTACTTGTACTTGTCATAGTAGTAAGATGGATCAACAACAGCAACCTTCAGCTCTGAGTCTTACCTCAACAATCTTGGAGACATTCAAGCTGCTATTCAAACTTTTCAAGTATGATTCTGAATGCACCTAAACCAGAAATGACAAAACATTAATCAGTCACCCTCAACATTGCCATATAAAAGGACAGTTCATAGGAATGCTTAGGTACAAGGACAGTCCATAAGAATGCAAGTCATACTGACTACAACTAACAAGTAAGTAGAGTTGTGCACCTAGATTGGAGAAAAGACCAAGAATATCAACTGTGACTTGTAAAAAATATACATGCAAAAAAACTGGAACTCAGTGTGCTGTAATTCACCTAAATGAGATTGCAGATAGACCTCGACATTCAAGAACTCCTATATAATCAACGAGGAGCCCAGTACTTGACTAAAAAATTTGCAGCACAAGGCTTAAGTATTATTGCTGCCAGCACCTAGATCAGATAAAGAGCAACAATATCCTGTTTTGACAACGATATTGCATGTATATAAAAGAATAAAAAATAAAAGAACTAGATGTATAGTACGTCACCTTAATGAAAATGCAAATTGACCCTGGCATTTACGGACTCAAACATAGGCAATCCTTTAAATTGGTAATTAAAAGATTTATTCCGACAAACGATCCTCAAAACTTAGATCTGTGAACTCAAATAACTGGTGGATGGGATCAGAATCTCATTTATACAAATGGTATCTGGGTTTAGCTGAATGGAGGTGATGACAACTTAGATTCAAAAGTAATGACACCGTGTTCCTTGGAAATATCAGTTCATCAAGTTGTTGTTTTTTTTTTTTTTTTGAGATAAAAATTCATGGAGTTGATTAAAAAGGTGCAAGCATGAAGAATACATAAATGTAAGGGAGATAAGCATGTTTCAAATTGACTCGACTAATCATTTGAAAACAATATAAATGGATATAATAACTCAACAGATAACTAATTTGCTATCACTAGAAGTTGCTACCACTAGCAGATCATCTTTTGTTGCCTCAACAGGCTCAACTATATGCTTTTGATCCACGATACCGTCCTTAGAGAGAAACCGGCAGATTCGACCCCATTTTGAAGCGTCAAATGGATGCCTGTGAAGTAGTTAAGTTAAATGCTTGAATGAGGCCTCCAGTTAAATTCAAACCTAGTTAAGCTAGTAGTTCTTTCAGAGAAAAAATAATTTCTTTTTAAAAGGAAAATAAATGGACATGACCCTCAAAAAATAATTAACCAAATAGAAATTCAGCTCTACAAACAAGGATATTTCACCTCAATAACACCATCAACACCAAATCCAGTATAATCTCACAAGTGGATTCTGGGGAGCGTAATGTGTACACAGGCCTTATCCCTGCCCTATGAGGTTGTTTCCATTAGACCCTCGGCTTAAGGAAATAAGAATATTTCACCTCAAGTGCAGCAAATGAAACGTATAGAAATGAGGCCCCTGCCATTGCTCTGACACTAAGCAACCCCCACTTCCAATCAAGAGGTTGTGAGTTCGAGTCTCCCCAAGAGCAAGTTGGGAAGTTCTTGGACGGAAGGATGCCCGGGGTCTATTTGGAAACAGCCTCTCTACCCCAGGGTAGGGGTAAAGTCTGCGTACACACCACCCTTCCATACCCCACTAAGTGGGATTTTACTGGGTTGTTGTTGTTGTTGTTGACCTTCACGACAAACGGGAATTCAATAAAATTAGAACGAAATAGAGAAGATTGGCAAGGCCCCTATGCAAGGATGAAATGCACAAATTGAAAATGATCCAAACTTTTAATTGTAGCATCCCACGGCAAATTGATAGTTAAACTCAAAAGGGAATTCGTTGTAAAGCTTGCCTTTGGAAAATCCCACATCGGAATGGGAGGAAAAGTTATGGGCCATATAAGGAGAGAAAAGTAATAACTCTCGTGACATCCTTCGGTAAAAGCCCTATGGGCCAAAATGGTTAGGCCCCAAACATTGGACCAAAGGGAACAAGGTCAAGGTTGTTAGAAGTAGTATCACAAGCAATATCACTCTTAGTACGAGGGTGGGGCAAATAAGAGCGAGGACGTTAAGTCTATAAGGGGTGAATGTAACAACCTATGGATTTTTCTTCTTTTTTTTTTGGGTGGGTGGTGGGGAGGGGGGGGGGGAGGTGAAGGGAATTCACTTCAAATCTCCTCTTAGGCATATCCACATTAGAATAGGAGATAAAAGTTAAAGAGGCCAAGCAGGATTAGGAATCCAACTATTGAAGTGCCTTTTAGTTAAAGCTCAAGGTAACAACATCACGAGCCACCAAAAGTTAGGCTAGAGTGGTTAATACATCAGCAGTTGAGCCCGGGTCGTTACAATCTATTTGGGATTAAAACTTAGTTATTGTTGTTATACGTATGTTAGTCTGGTGTTTGTTTATGAATATTGCTATTCCTTTCTCGCTAAGAGAGTAAAGAACCCCTAATCTATTTGTTTAGTATTGAATGGAATGGACTTAAGTAGCCGGAGGAATGTATCTAGAATAAATATATGAATGATGAGATGTTGTTCATTCAGATTGAATTGGACTATACTTCCATTATTTCATCTTCTTTATTTATCAACACTCCATTCAACCGTTCACAACGTTCAAATTTTCTTCCAGTCATGTACATAGGAAAAGTTAGTTATCATCTTCCAATATCCACCACATTTCCATAATATAAAACTTCCTATTTCATATTGTTATGATTTACCAGGAACAGATGCAATTCCTTCCAAGCTCAATATCATTAAACTTATATATCTTAAAATACAAAGCTAGGATAACCAGCTATAGTACTCCTATTGCACTTCTAGAGTTTCATCATTTTTTTTTTCATGAAGAACTACATACATTAGACCTGACCATTGCTAGAACTTTCCGCGACATAAGGAATTTAGCAATCAAAAATTTTAAGAATTAAAATACACTTATTTCGGCAATATTTTTTACCATTTAATCCTGCAATCAATTCTTTCTTTTTTTTTCGCTCAATCAAATTTCACCTAGAATGTAGCATACATTTGCAGCACTTACAGTTTCTCAATCCCGAGAAAAGAAATATCATAGGATGACGAGTATATCAACGGAACCTGATCAGGAAAAACAACAAAACCAAAATCCGAGAGATTCGGGTAAAACTGTTACTTCAAAATTTTAAAATAAAAATTGAACTAAAAACGAGAACAAGTTTCAGTTATATACCTTAGAAGGAGGCACATCAAAATACAGCTTGCTAGATAGAATACGATGCCGGCGTAGAGCTTCGGCGTCGCCGGTTCTGGATGAAGATGATGTCGACATTCGGTGAGTAGCACGGAGAAGAGGGGAATTGCATAAAGTGAAACAATTGAGAAATTGAGCAACTTTAATGGCGATGACTGTTGTACTAATTTGAATTGAAGAAGAAGAAGACGACGAGAGAGATTGAGGTCACACAGAGAGAGAGAGGAAGGTTGACTCGGCTGAAATTGGCAGCAGTAGTATACTCAGAACTGAGAAGAAACTCGGAGCTTTGACAGCTGGCATGAGTGGTTGAAGGAACTGGACTCAGCTCCAGAAAGAGAAAGAAAGTTAGACACGTGGGTTTCGTTAAGCGTTGCTTACGTAACATGGCATTTGTAGACGACTGCTTAAATTTTGTGTCTATTTTTAGAAGTTATGCATAGTCTTGGAAAAATTATTCTTCGATAAAGGGCCTCAAGTACCCTTATGGTAAAGGGACATTTCAGCAGGGAGAACCACAAATTTATAAAAAAAGCTGTCATGATCCAATTCCCATACATCGCTTATAGTGAAGACAAGGTCAGCCAATTAATCCAATTCATTTCTTTAATAGTTATTAGACATAAATGAAAAGAATAATATAGCTTAACGATATAGCACTAATATTTACAACCAACTCAACCCGGCCGGGATGTCACAAGTCACGAGCATTTAAGAAGTATGAACACAACTACATGGTCATATACATGTATAGAATGAAATCTGAAATTCAAGATGAAGCCTGGTGCCGCAAACGCTATCGGCCACCTTACTCAGCTACAACAATAATACCTTCAATCTGCTAACAACCCGCTACCGGGCGAACAATACCTGCAATTGCACGCGAGGTGCAAGGAGTAGAGTGAGTACTTCCAATTCAGTGGTAATAAGAGTAAATAACATCTGAGAGGCAAGAAAACACGTAAGAGCACTCCACCATGCTATATAGGACATTACAGCCCTTTTTAGAAAACAACAAAAGCGTGAAAATCCTTTAGAAAATGCTCAGTTTAAAAAAAACCTCTTTTGAAATTATCCTTTTCCAAAAGTCAAGCATATGAATGCGCTATCAGATAGGGCAAGTTAGCCCCTCGGCCCAGCACTCCTTTAATAAATAATACCAGGGTATTTGGTTAACAAGGCAAGTAATAGCATATATGTCAATGATATGTGAGTGCTAAATGTCATGCCACGTAGTACAAACAGAAACCTATGCATGAATGCAATGCAATGCACATGACCGCTGCAGCGCAGAGCCCGATCCATTTGGGTACCCGCGCTCACTGGGGGTGTGTACAGACTCCGGAGGGGCTCCTACAGCCCAAGTGCAATATCATCATAGCATCGCTGCGGCGTGCAGCCCGATCCACCCCCAGTCCAGAACATGTAAATGTGCACTCGGACAATGTCAAATAATAACTTTTAACTCAAAACATCAGAAAAATGTTATTTAAGTCTTTAAACTTTAACAATATGACTTTACATGTCAAATCAGTGTTAAAGTCATGACTGAAATCATTTAATATACTAAGTATCGTGAAAATAGTGATAATAACCTCTATATGCTTCAAATAACCGGCACGAAGCCCAAAACATGGCAATTAGTCCAATTCCAGATAGCTTCTAACAAGTTTCAGTCAATTACACAGTAAAATTAACAATCGGGACGGACCAAGTCACAATCTCCAACGGTGCTCTACCCCACACTCATACTTGACGTGCAAATCACCACAATACAACACTATGGTGTGCAAATTCGGGGTTTCAAACCCTCAGGATATCATTTACAAGTATTACTCACATCGAACCGGCAAAATCTCAAGCTCGTGACGCCTTTGCTCCTCAAATCGGCCTCCACACGCATCTAATCTAACCAAAATCAGAGCGAACACATTACAATATGCCAAGGGAACCCCAATCGAAAACAATCGAAATATAGCAAAAATCCCGAAACTAATAAAAATCGAGCCCCGGGACCGCTTCTCGAAAAATTACAAAACTCATATTTCCGGATTCCTCATCTCCCCACGAGTCCATACATGCCAAGAACTTCCAAATCCGAGCTCAAATGTCCTATCAAAATTCCAATTTGGAATATCAAAAACTCAAGCCCTAGCCTCAATTTTTAACCTTCAATTCCTTGGGTTTTCAGTGTTAATGTGTGTTTATACAGAATAATATCATAATCTAAGTTCAAGAATCCATACCTGATGAAAACTCTCGAAACCCTCTTCTAAATCGTCCAAAAATCGCCTTAGTCTGAAGTCTAAAATGTTTGCTTTTTTTTGAAGTTCGTGAACACTGTTCACTATAACCCCGGGCCTTTTTCCGCTTCTGCGGTCCACTGATCGCACCTGCAGTACCGCTTATGCGACAAATTTACCACTTACGCGGTCTCACTTAAACCACTAGGACCGCTTATGCGATCCAAACACCGCTTATACAGTTTTCCTTCAACCGCTTCTGCGGTATATTATCCGCTTATGCGGACCCGCTGAAGCGCCTACACGTCCGCTTATGCAGAAACTTCCTGGGCCATGCCTGCCCGCTTCTACGGCTCCCCCACCACATCTGCGGAACCGCTTAAGCAGCTCCTTTTCCGCAGATGCAGAAATACCAGAAGATGAAAATATCACACATGCAACCAATGCCTAAAACCCCCGTTTAACCATCTGAAAACACCCCGAGGCCCCCCGAAACTCAACCAAAACCACCAACACATCCTACAACCTTATTAAAACTTGTTGCAATCTTCAAAACACGTCAAGCAATGCTAAACCCATTAAAACACATCGAATTCAAGCCTAGTTTTCATCAAAACTTCCGCAATGCGCATTAAATAAAAAACCAGACCAAATAATGTTTGAATGACTTGAAAATTTGCACAGATATCCAAAATCACCTAACGAAGCTACTGCAGTTCTCGGAATTCCATTACGACCCCAGATCAAAATCTTACCTATCAACCGAATTCGTCAAAATTTCAACTTTGCCAATTCAAGCCTAATTCTATTCCGGACTACCAAATTCGATTCTGATCGCACTCCTAAGTCACAAATCATCCCCCGAAGCTAACCGAACCACCAGAATTCACATTTGAGCCCTCTACCTATATAGTCAACTTTCGGTTGACTTTTCTAAAATATGCTTCCTTCTAAGAGGCTAAGGCCTCATTTGTTTGCACTTAAAGGAGGTATGAATCTTAATCATTCAGATCTAAGATATTAAGTACGTTTGTTTTTAAAGTCTGAATCTTAATTATTTAGATCTTAATCATTAAGTGTGTTTGTTTTTTTTACTTCACAACCACTTAATGAGTCTGAATCAGTTTATAAGATTAAGATCTATAAGACAGCCTTAATTTCATTAAGTTGTTATCATCGATATTCATTATTAATTGCTACAATCACCTACCATTATCAACTACTACCATGTCATCCACCATCACCATACTCAAGCACAACCGCCACCACCACCATCCTCCTTAATTATGGCCGACACCACTATCGAATATCACCACCCACCATCCCCAACACTCCTACCATCATCATTCTCAACCAGAACCAACACTCATCTAACCGCATATCGCCATTAACAACCATAGTCAGCACTCTTCATCAATATAAACTACAATATGCGCCACCATCTTCCCCAATCACAACTACAACCACCACCCGTCATTATTAACTATCACCACCACCACTACCAATCACTACTAGCTACTAGCATGAACCACCATCATCAACCAAAACTACCACCAACCACTGCCTCTAATCGGCATCACCCGTTATCCATCACCATCAACAACAATCATATTATTAAAAACTATATATTTTATGGATAGAATATTATATTAGTTGGTATTTCATTTGAATTTTATGTTTATTATTTTTCAAATAAAGATAAATTTTATGCATTGAGATGTTAGAAATCAAACGGTTTTAATTTTTAGTATTCAAATCTTAGTACACATCTTAATATATTCAGATGTGTATTTAGATTCAGATGTATTAATCTTAATACACATCTTAATATTCAGATGTGTATTTAGATTTAGACGTCTTAATCTTAAAAAAAACAAATGAAGCCTAAGTGCCTCATTTCAAACTAAAACCAATTCCATTCAACCTGATCAACTCGAATACTAATATTGGAGCACAAAGCAACACAATATGGGGGAAATTGGACGGAAACACATGAGACGACGGATCGGATCGTCACAAAACCTCTCTATAACATGAAAACCTTCCTTGCTACCGTTGCTACGACATAACACAATTTTCTTTAGCTTAATCTCCTTCACATCCTACACACATCATGGCTAATTCTCAGCAACAACTACAACGGTTTAATCAAAACCCATTTGATATAGAATCTATGCAAATAGATGATGCAACTATGCATACACAACCATGTACTTCCTACAAATACTACTAACATAGAAATACCTTATATCTTTCTTTTACCAACCAAATACCTTCCCTAAACACTCTAGATTTAACAGATGAATCGCTCCATAACACTACTGATGAGGACGCCTTTATACCAATTTCATCAACTAAAAAGTCATGTCTATACGATCTATGGAAATACTCTATTATAGTCAAGATTTTTGGCAAAAGAATTACACACCAAAACATACATGATAAACTTATAACTCTATGGAAACCAACAGAGATACTTCCTCTCATTGATTTGGGTTCTGACTTTTTCCTAATTAAGTTCCAAAGATAAGAAAATATACACAAAGCTTTACATGGAGGAGGTCTATGGTTCATTCTTAGTCACTTCCTAACTGTGCGAGGATAGGAGCCAAAATTAAAAGCCTCTTCCACGCAACTTACATACTCAGCTTTATGGGTACGTCTACCTGAGTTGCCTACAGAGGTTTACGATTTGGAAATACTCAGTAGGATTGGTTCGAAATTAGTATGACTACTAAATATAGACATTTGTACTCATCTATTACGCGAGGAATGTATGTTCGTATATGTATTGAAGTGCCTTTGGAGAAACCTTTGAAAACTCATCTTTGCATAGGGCATCATAGACAATCTCTTCTCTATGAAGGGCTGAATATACTATGTACACACTGTGGCAGATTTGGCACCCTACTACTAGTTGCCTTGAAGTTGTTCTGCTATCTAATGAGCAAAACCAAAGAAACAACCACGTTGAAACTACTAGAAAACCTAACATCATCCCTTCTAAGGATAATGAATAAAAAAAGATGATATTTACTAAGAAAACTACACAACCACCCAAGCAGCTCAACTTTGGCAAGGAGCAGGCAGCTGCAATGGCGGTCACACAGACAACACAACCACTACCAGGTCAGTCCCTTAACCCTACTTTACTTGTATTGGGCCGGATCACCTCAACAAGGCCAGGGCAAGAACCCATTATGGAATTTCATAACAAATTCCAAATGCTTGCCAACGCTGGGCCTTCAGACTTCCAATCTGCTCTTTTCTACAAAGGCCCAATAACAAAAAATATAGCTAATGAGCCTTTATCCACCAACTGGCTTGCAAAAAACTCAATCCTAAAAGCCTGATAAGTTGCCGACCTTATTGCCCAATCCTTTTTCTAATAACCATAAATCTAGATTACTTGATACACATTCTCCATCTTTAGTTGACAATAACACGTCTTCTCAGGGACACATGATACATACTCAGCACTTGCCATGCAACCAACGTCCTACACCCTAAACCCAATTAAACACAAACAACTCAGAAGGAACCCTTCCTATCTTAGACACGTTAGATCTGTCTCAAAACAAAGAAGAAACACCCACGCATGCTACAGTAAAACTAATTACTTCTGATCCTAGACTTCCTCAAAACCCATGCAAACAACATCATGACTTCCCATGTGAACATAATCATGAATAACCCACTATTTTATCTCCTTTGCTTGCTATATAGTTACCCTCCCTCACTTCACAGACCCAAATCTAATACGATTCTAACTTCTGAACCACAGCAATTACCAAAGACAATTTTCAATGCAGAGACTAACATTCATCGGCATAAGCAAGAGTCAGTTTCTGAGGGCCAACATACGAACCAACAACCAGTTTTTCCATATACCTCGTCTCACAATGGTAGGTCCTCAACTGCCTCAAAATTCAACACCTCTACTATACACCTCTCAGCTAATGACAACAAACCTTCCTCTCCAATTTTGGATGGAAATAGGGATGCAGGGGTATGCTCTAATAATCACCTTACAACTCAATAGTTAAGAGGTAGTACTGTTAGTATGAAATCCGACTCATTTAGCGAAAATAATGACAGAAGGAATGAGACTGGGAATGGAATACAATCAAAATCAATGGTATACAACCCAAACTCCACTTCCAATGGAACAACAAGCTTCAATCTCAACCCAGCAGCCATGGCATATCAAATGGCGGAAATAAGTCCAGCTTGGGAACAAACAGTAAGTCTGTTACCCTTTTATCCACCCCATCATATGGGTCAGGTTTATGCACCTTGGTTCCATCCAAGCCCCGCCAAACCAATGAAAGTTGAGAAAGATTTGGCATCTTGAAAGGCAGGGTGCAGCTGGTCTTCCACAACACAGTGGGGATATTCTCATGGACGCCAGCCGGAGAGGCTCTTAATAGTTTGTTCCGAGATGTCAGTCTGGACTCATTCAATCCTCTCTCCCTTTATTCAAGCCCACTGAATCCTCTAGAGAGTCTTACCCTACCAAATAGTTCAGTCCAAACACCTCCTCCATCTCCTCAAGAACTAGACAACGATACAAGAGAGAAACTGATAGCAATTCTTGCAGAGATGAGGGAGACAAGAACATAATTTTGGTGGTTAAAAGGGATCCATTTTTACAACCTCAAAGAACAGTACGAAAAAAAGTTTATTATGAAGTGTCCACCTGAAATGGTCATATGCGACCTCAATTTTCATCAAAGCGCTAATGTAGAGGTTGGAAAATACGCGATGGTGATCATTCCGACACTACTTCAACTTCCACTGAGCCTGGATCCGAAGACACCCTCAGTTGTCGATCCAATGACTCAAGCTCCTATGTCCCAGCCCATGAACCCTAATTCCTGTATGAACTTCTTAGTTTCGAACTGTAGGGGCTCTCACAATCCATAATTTAGGAGCCACTTTAGGTCTCTACTAGATAATCATAGACCCATCCTTGCTATGTTACTTGAAACTCACATGCAAGATCATACAAGCATACGTGAGGAGTTTAACTTTGGTAATATGATACAAGCTTCTGCAAATGGTCTCATAGGCGGTTTAGTGGTGCTGTGGAATGTTGATTTTATTAATGTCACAGAAATAAGGCTCTCTGAGCAGAAAATATATTGCATGGTCCAGGTTAGTCCCACAAAACCTCCGTGGATTTTGTCTGCTATCTATGCTAGTTGACACTACAAATTACGTGATATTATCTGTAAAAATTTAATTAATTTGCATGATAATACTACTATGCCATGTCTAATAGGGGGAGACTTTAATGAAATGCTAGAATCTAAGAAAAAATTTGGAGGTCTCCCTATGAGTAATAATAGGGCAGATAAGTCTGCTAACTGCATCCAATACTGTAGCCTTATTGATTTAGGTTATCAGGGTGGCCGTTTTACATGGAATAACAACAATGGAATGGTTGTAAGATATTAGAAAGGCTTGATCGTTTTATTAGCAAACTACGACTGGTTAAATTTATATCCAAACACAACTATGACACACTTTCCTCGTACCCACTCAGATCATTGACCTTTATTAATTAACTTAGAACCTCCTCAACCTATACAAAATAAAACGTTTAGGTTTGAGATGATGTGGGAATCTCACCCACAATTTCAACAACTGGTGCACATAACTTGATCGAATAATATGCCCTTCTTAGCTACAACTAATAATTTTAAGACAGTGGTCATACAATGAAACCAAAATACTTTTGAAAATATTTTTCAGCAAAAAAGGAAAATTCTTGCTAGATTAGCAGGGCTGCATACCTCAATCCATTATCTACAAGTATCGCCTTACCAATTTTGAAAACACAATTATCTTTGGAATACAACCATATTCATCGTATAGAAGAGGAATTTTGGCAATTAAAATCATGTATAAAATGGTTAAATGAAGGGGATGCAAACACTAAATTCTATCATCTCTCCACACTCCACATGCGTCGTCGAAATTGTATTAATGCTTTACAAGATAGTGTAGGTAATTGGGTAACTAACACAAATAAAATACATGAGTTAATTAATACCTATTTCAATGCTCTTTCGTACTGAACTATTAACCTATGAAATTTATTAATAGGAAATAGTTACAATTGTGAGTTATCTTATAACGATATTCAAGTCTTGATACACCTCTTCACTAAGAACAGATTCTAACGGCTTTAAAAAGTTTCAAGGGATACAAAGCACTAGGACCGGTTGGGTTGCATCCATTTTTCTACCAAAAATACTGGAGAGATGTGGGTGATAAAGTTAGTTCTTTTTGTAAGTGTAACGACCCGGCCGGTCGTTTTTGAAATTTAAACCCTGGTCCCTCATTAACTACTTTCCCTAAGTTCATTTCTGCTATTTTGGTTTGCTGGGACGTTCGATATTAGGATTCGGAGAGTTTTGAGACACTTAGTCCCTAAATGAGAGCTTAAGAGTTGAAAAATGGTCCGTATTCGGAGCAGTGCGAAGACAACCTCGGAATGGAAATTTGATGGTTCTGTTAACTCTATTAGGTGATTTCGGGGGTTGGTAGCGTGTTAGGAATATAATTTGGAGGTCCGTAGCTCGTTTAGGCTTGAAATGCCAAAGTTTGAATTTTTGAAGTTCCGGTCCGATAGTGAATTTTTTATTTGAGGGTCGGTTTGGAATTTCGGATGTTGCTGTAGCTTCTTCGTGTCATTTTGGATGTGTGCGCAAAATTTTAGATCATTCGGACAAGGTTTGGGTAGGGTTTTGATCGAAAGTGTGTTTGGTTAGAATTTGAAGTTCCTAGGCTTGACTCTTGGCTTAAATCGTATTTTCAGTATTGTTTTGCGTGATTTAAGGATTGGTAAAAGTTTGAATGAGGTCATGGATTATGTCTGTAGGTTTAGTTGAGGTCCCAGGGGCCTCGGGTGTGTTTCGAATGCTCAACGGAGCGTTTTGAAGTTGGAAATCATTGCAGAAAATTGCAGGTCAGTTGTCCTTCTACGCATTCGCGTAGAAGGCATCGCGTTCGCGTAGCTTTAGTTCTCCATTTCACCGCGTTCGCGTCCTCATCTACGCATTCGCGTAGTGTGTTTTTGGAAGATGTCAAATTCCTTCATCGCGTTCGGCTTCCCGCGATCGCGTGGCTTTACCTGTTCCTTCATCGCGTTTGCATCATGGTTGTCGCGTTCGCGTAGGTCATCAAACCCAGGCCTTTGCGTTTGCAACTTTGCAATCGCAAAGGGAATTTCTGACCCCTTATTAATTTCTTCTTTACGAACGCGTGATGATGTCCGCGTTCGCGATGCTTTGAATCCCTGGGCAATATTTAATATTTCAAAACAAAGGTTCCTTCATTTTTAACCAAACTCAAGCTAGAGAGCTCGGATTTGAGGGATTTTTCGAGGGATTTTTAGAGGCAATGATTGGGTACTCCCTTATGATTAATACCCCCTAATCTAACCTCAAATTCAACCTTTAATTTCGGATTTTGAATGAAAATTTGGGGTAAAGTTCTTAGACCTAATTGTGAGGATTTGAGGGGGCATTTGACCTCCGATTTGGGAGATTTTTATATGGTTAGACTCGTGAGAGCACTAGGGTTCTATAAATGTAAAAAATTATTTGATTCTGATACGTTGGATGGAGGGGCATTTTGGTCATTTTACCTATTTTCGCGCCTTAGCTTTAATTTTAATGGTGGAATTGGTTACTTGCGATGTTATTTACAATATGTAATTAGTTTGAATAGATTTGGGCCACTCGGAGT